>JAPFRM010000193.1:0-36847 GCA_030778325.1 Beauveria medogensis
CCCCCCCCCCCCCCCCGCTTAGTCAACACTGCTCGCTGTAAGTTTTGGGACACTCGCTGTAACCTAGGGGGAAATGATTAAATCCAAGACACAGTACAATATTTGCTATAGGAAACCCAAAATCTAACACAAACATAAACCTGGGCCGTCCTGAGTCGGAAAATAGGAAACACTTGGGCTCAGCTTCGATCATGGCGACTCAGTACATAAACTCAATAAAAAGACAGCATTGGCCACACTCTCAATAACCGCAAGGCGCCAAGTCCAGTGGGTCGTAAGTATGGGATATTGTCGCGTCGTGGTCGGCGCTCAGTCCCATCATCCAACCGAGTTGCCGCTTGGTCAATATGCAGATGAGATCATCTACGAGCCGGATCGTGATCTTCGCAGTGTCGGCATGGCTCATGTCTGCATGGTACATGGTGTGGAACAGCGGAAGGATTTCTGCAACTTGTCGCACCCGCGCTATTCATCGTTCCACAACAATGGCACCACCAACCAAATGGTATAAGAAAGTGGTTTGCGTAGCATCGATCCCTCTCACAGGTTCCCTGCACAGAGATGGTCGCTGTTCCTAGGGGCGCGCAACGTAAAAGTGCCCCGGTTCGTCGATTGCGGCGGTTGGCCCTAACGGCTGTAGGACAATCTTCGGCGGATGCTGGGTCGTACCACTTTTCCCCGCGCTGATGGCCGCACACATAAGTATATTTGCAAGCTTGACACATGATAACTTTTTTCAACGATAAATGGGAAAGGAGTTAAGGGTGCTGGTCTACGAGACAGGGAGCTAAATGAGGCTGGACGGACATAGATATAAGTGAAGTGAGGTCTATTCGATGAGGAAATTTTCACGGCATCATTCACAAGGCTTGTCGTTGGAAGACTGTCCTGTAACCGCCGTATGTGCGGCGATACGCCAGAATATAGTGACGCATCAAGGAGCCTGTCCAAATAACACAACGGTTGCCATTGGACAAATAGGCACTAGCTTTGGCATGCTAATTTGAGCTAATAATGCAACAACATCCGGCATTAGGACAGAGTCAAAGAATCCTCTCCAATTAAATGTGAGGTGCGTTTTCGGTGTGCCAGCCCAAAGAGCCTTGAAACGGAGACTAGGCTACTGAACCCCGCGGCTCGACTCTTACACGCATTCTGGAGGGATGAATTAGATGCGTTAGTCCCCGCATTTGTAGCCACAGCGGCTATTGGTAGGCTGGTGCTTCGTAGTTCAAATGTACTCGCGATTTGTGCTTCCAGGGGTACCCACCAGCCCTCATAAACCATGCAGATAAATGTGATATCGGGGGGGCTGCTTTGTAGCAGGTGCATCCAGTCGTCGACGGCAAAAATGTCGCTTCGTGTGTTGTCCGTAAGCACCGATGGGGCATCCTCCACGGGAAAATCCACTTGTCCAACGGATAACCTGTCAGCAATTCACGCTCGCCGTGTCGTAGTTCCTTTCCTCTTTCGTGAGCGACCGGGACATAATGAAGGTGACTCGTCCCTTCGAGTCATAACTGCTCCCAATGCTAAACTGGCTTGCGTTGGCCGTAATTGTGACAGGTCCTTCACGGTCGTGCTCGTGAGTGGTGACCATGTTAACATAGCTCGCAAGTATGGGGACAACTACCATAGCGCCTCGTTGGCTCGATCGCTGATTCCGCTTGGTAGCAGGAATTGGAAGGCAGATTTTCTCCGCCTGGTACCCCTGGAGTGGCAAGGGGCATCGCTAGAGAGTGTTCAAGGAACGGCCCCCCTGGCCCGCGCTAGCATCTTGGTTCCTGACAACGCAATGGTCGCGACATGGAGCGGGGCAGATATCGGGCTAAGCCACGGAGAGTCTATCTCCATTGGTGAGTGACAGGGCGAATAACTTTTAATCGAACGATGTGCGGCTGGAAACATAGGGCTATCGATGTCCATTGGGACAGGGTCTGGGTCGGGGAGAACGAGGGCAAAGCGGGCGGGCTCCATCACCATTGGTTCGGCCTTGTTTGAAAAAAACCAACCCTATTACTGAGAGTTGAAATCATCCTATGTTCAACCTGCCCGGTTTTGCGAACACAATCATGCTACCTATCATTAGTTTCGCAAATACTTGAGTAACAAATACCTAAGTAGCATTTGCTGCGTTAGTTGGTCTTGTCTCCACGACCATGCCATGATCGGTTTGCCCACCACGACGTGGTAGGCGGTCCGTCATTGAGGAAGGTACCAACCAAATCAGTGCTCCTTGCGAGCCTTAGTGGCACTGTGTATGGATGCACTTGAGAAATTTCACCGATCGTGGCGGTGAAATGCAGCATTTCCAGCAGGAGAACGTGGCCAGGTGGATTCTGCAGGGACGTTTATTAGTGATGCTACTACTAGGGGTAGCCCAGGGAAGTATGGCTCTTGAAGGACCCCTGAAGAGCCGTAGATAAAAGTGCTCGAAGGCGGCATTGTGTTGAAAAATAGTCACAGTCCTCACCTCCTCACTCTGAGCCGCTGTGAGTGCCGAGGAAGTCAGAAGCAAAGAATTCACAATGTTTGAGCTACTGAATCTCGAACTTTCAGCCAAGTATATTGACCAACTGACTGAGCGACTAGGGGTCTGAGGAGCTCTAGGGCTCCTTGGCTTTCCTAAGCCAATCTCGCCTTGCTGGTGGATCCTGGTCCGGCCGGGGCCAACATGGAGGCGAGAGTGTAAGCCGAGCCACAACCGGGCTCAGCCCGTAAACTGTACTGTATTTCTGGTTTATCATACAGTAGCCGTAATCCGAGATGCGGATATCGGGCTACATACCACTACGCCAGTTCCATTAAGCACTTGACTATTAGAGTAGCCTCCATTTGTAGGGCCAACATGCGAGGTTATACTGTAAGGTTACTAGTTGCACTGCCTTTCACACGCCCTCAATTGCACACCTCCTACTTCCTTACGCCCTCACCAGTCGGTAGGTGCAGTGAAGCGTAAGGGTGTCATTTTCACCAGTCAGTAGATGCAGTAGAGCACAGGGTAATTTTCACCAGTCAGTAGCTGCAGTAGGTGCAGGGGGTAATTTTCACCAGTCAGTAGACTAGCTGATCCCCAGCCCATGAATGCCATGGGCCAGCTCAACACCCCCTGCCCCTAAGACTGCTCTGCCGTTCGGCCAGTCGATGACCAGGTTCTAGTGGGTTGGCCAGTGGGTTCGGCCAGCCCCTATGGCAACTCTGATGACCAGGCTCTGGCGGGTTCGGCCAGTCGATGACGACTGCACTGCGATGGGCCAGCCTAACCCCTTCCCCTCCATGACTGCGCTGTGATGGGCCAGCGCATTACCCCCTGCCCCTAAGACTGCTTGGCGATGGGCCAGCCCAACCTCCATGACCGCGCTGCTATGGGCCAGCTCAACACCCCCCTCCCCTCTATAACTACACTGCGATGGGCCAGCTCATTACCTCCTCGTAGCCAGGCCATGAGCCAGTCGAACCCGCCGTAGCCCGCTCATGGCCTGTTGAACCCCTTGTCCCGTTGCTTTTGATTGGCAACACCACTTGTACCCTGCCTGCCCTGCCAGCTAGCCTCTCACATACTCGCCTCGCTCTACCTGCCATCCATCGGTGATTGCTACGAACCTCACGCAGCCTGCTACTATTGGCTGCTCTAAAAATAACTTGCATAGTCTGGTTTGCCGAAGCTGTTTTCCGCATATCGTTCCTGGCTTACATGAAACCGAAAGATCTATGACCGTGGTGGGGTCCAAACAGACGCACGGTTGTTTATGATATGCTTAATATTGTGCACACTTTCATGACCTGCTAATTGCCGGTGAGATGACCTTGACCGCGATCAATCTGGCCGTGGTTTCTTTTCCGGCCGAGTCGATGGAGCGGGTGTTCGACTAGCCTGAAAGAGGGGTGGATGTATTTCCATACGCTGAAGGAAGGCATGCGCTATCGTATGAAACACCCCCCATTTCTATACGCTGTCGTATGAAGGCACATACGCCCTCTTACGAAGGCAAAACTCTTATTTTCATACGCCCTCTAGAAATTGTCATAGGCCAGCTAATCCCCCCCCCCCTTAGAGTCTCTAGGCTACTGCACCTACTGACTGGTGAAAATGACCCCCTACACTTTACTACACCTACTAACTGGTGAGAATTATCCCCTACACTTTACCTGCATCTACTGACTGGTGAAAGTTGTCCCCTACACTTTAACTGCACCTACTGACTGGTGAAAGTTATCCCCTACACTCTACTGCACCTACCGACTGGTGAAAGTTATCCCCTACACTTTACCTGCACCAGGCCGATTCCGACCTGGAGACTGATAGGCCAGCCTATTATTCCCCACTATGGCTTCAGAGCCAACCACAGGCGCCCGTGAATCAATTATACACTTTCTAGCGTTCAATCGGTCAACTTGAAATTCTCAAGAACCAGTATCGGTGTTGAGTTCTTTTCAGTGATTTCTGCGGGAAGCTCTCGTTAAACAGCTGTCTCATCTTCTGGTTCGCGCTGGCTAGATATCGCCCTGATCGGACGCTGATCATCTGTACTTGTCGTGTCCTGTGCCACTAGAACCAATCATATCCGTCACCGCTATTCGTGATTCATTGTCAGCTAGCTATAGAGCTGTCAGCCAGCCAATCGGCAAGCTGCCGTTGTATCCATGACGCTGAAAAGGCGTGCAAAACATGGAAACATAATTATGGATTCAGGTACTGGTATCTTCACCCTGGCCCCAACCATCACCAATACGTACACCCCAATCGTTCTGTTCCAGTAAAGATCGGGAGAAATGGCTTACTCCGGATGACCCTGGAGATGAAAGCAAACCAATTCTTAAAAATTGCATCCCAAATACCATCATCAGAGAATGGAGTCAACCACTGACAATATAAAGTTTCGCTGGAGCGATGACAAGCAAAGAACAAGTAAAAACTAAGCTTACATTCAGCCCATCGCCCGATGATGCCAAAGCGCGACAGAACAAGAGAAAACTTCGCTAGGGCTACATATCGCGTGATGAGAAGATGCGATCAGTTGAGCCGCCGCTACGGGGCCGACTTTTATGTTCTAGTGCGCCGGCAACATCGGCACTATGACTACTGCTCAACGAACGACAATTGCTTTCCGACTCGTATTGACTTGGTATGTTCTGTCAATGGGAATTGCGTGTAAGAAAAATATTGAACCGAATGTTAGGATAAGGTATATCCTCTGCCAATTAGGCGAACCCCTAAGGATTTTAAGGGAAATGGAACGTTGTCAATGCAAGCCGGTGTTTGACAGGGTTCGTTGAACGCATTGGGTCAGTAATTGTTTGGTCTTCCTCGGCCTTGCACTTAAGGGTGTTGCCGAGGCACGGCTTGCTGAAAGGTGTGGAAGGCCCATCAGACTGCGGCTATTAAAGACAGCAATAGCGGCTCACTGATGTGAATTTAAAATCCAAACAAATATTTGCAAGCGTCGGTTTGCCTGCGACCGGTCTAGATAGCTATATTTCAAATGCATGACGAGCATACAAGCATAGATAGATATGAATTCACTTTTCCTCCACTTCTTTAATCTCTATCGACTGCGCAGCAGGAATATTTTTCGTCTTGCAGCTTAACCCAGATAACATATACAGGCAAAATTCTGACATGCGAAATCGTCTAAGTGCTGTCTGCAGAGATTACAGCTCCTTGCCGAGTTACCTATGGATAGTCAGGTACGCCGAGGAGTATTCTCTCTGTTCGCGACCAACGATTCGGGTCATAGATAAAAGGGTCACGCTCTTTCCGTCTTTCCTCCGTAGCGTATTGCAAGGGTGTTTTGCCGTGGTGATCCTGCAAATGCTTATCCAGTCCTGCCTTATCACGCAAAAAGTGAAAGGCTTGTTCCGTGAGGGAGCCAGCAATGGCGCAATGATGCAGAAGTGTGCGACCCTCGCAGTCTTTCGCTGCGACATCTACACCGAACTCTTCCAGCGTTTGTAGTACTTCAATTCTGCTTTCCCACGACTGAGCATACAAATGAGCTAAACTCAATTCATGCTCATTTTTGAACGAGGGGTTCGATCCGCATCGGAAAAACAGATATACAACCCTTGCTGCATTGGGAGGGAGGGGCAGGTCAGCCGTCAGATAGAGAGAGAGCGGCGACGAGCCTTCATCGTCCAGATCTTCAACTCTGACTCCTGCGGACACGAGAGACACAATAGCTTCTTCATCGGCGTGGTACGACTCTTTGACTAAATGATGCAATGCGTTTCGCCCACGTTTGTCTCGCGCCGCTACTAGGGTGGCGGGCCATTCTTGAGCCATAATTTGAACCAGTCTCGTATTCCCACTTTGCGCGGCATAGTGGACAGCATTGAGGCTTTCGAAGTCAACAGCTGCGATGTCTGCCCCTTGCTTCACAAGGGCCGTGACTGAGCACAAGGACTCTGTGGAGCATGCCAGATGTAGTGCTGTCTGGCCCTGGTTATTTCTCGCAGAGATATCTGCCCCTCTCTCAATCAGCAGTTTGATGATGTCCGGGGCATTGTCGTTTTCATAGTTCACGCAGTGTAGCGAGGATGCGCCATACTTATCTTTGGCGTTGACATCGGTCGAGCCCTTATTCAGTAGCAAGGCAAGAACAGCTAATCTGTGCTGTTCAATGAGGTCCCGCGTCACGCCATATTCATGCTCATCATTGGCATTATAGCCTATGTTATCAAGCGCGCCCTCGATCCTGTAAACTGGATCATTCCAGCGATCCGGAGCATCATGCCAACTAGGGCCGTACAGGTCTCGTTTTAGAGCTAGATGCAGAGGCGTTTCATCGTACACTGAGCGGGCATTTGGGTTTGCTCCCTGGGCGAGCAGATATTCGGTCATTTTCTTGCACCCTGTCAAGGCCGCGTAGTGCAAAGCCGTAAGCCCGCAGTGAATACTGCAATGCACCACAGAGTCACTGCCGGCATCCGGTATGCATCGCGCTTTGATCTCTAGTTTACTCCTCGACCAATCCCGCCTCGCCACACCAGTGTTAATCGAAACGCCAGCATCCAATAAGTATTGGGCCATCTCCTCGCTTGTGTTTGCCACGGTGTAATGTAGCGCAGTCATATGGTCGACGTCTGCGGTTATTTTGCTCGCCCCACTGATGACCGACAATGGGTGCGTCTTATATGCAAGGAAAAGCTTCACCACCTCGACGTGGCCATTCTCTGATGCCCAGTGTAACGGAGTTCGCCCTTCGTTGTTTGCCCATGTGTCATTGGCATCCTTCTCCGGCAAGAGCGCAGCAAGCTCAGCTGTCCCGCTTGAACAGGTTATGCTTGATGCTAGCTGGAGGGTGCTAGTCTCATTCACATCGTTCACTGTCAATGCGGGTTTGACAACTGCTTTCTGCCCGCGTTTAGTAGCCCATGACAGCGGCACCCGACCATTTCCATCTTTCGAGTTGGATTCAACGCCATCTATCGCTGGCAGTGGCTCGACAACAGTCTCATGCCCATTTTCGTTCCTAATTTCGTCTCCTGGCTGCTCGAATGGGAGTGCCATTACTTCTTTACCACTTTCGCCTTTCCCACACCCAAGCTCAGTTGCATGTGAGGCGTCCGTAAGATGAGCGAATCCTTTTGCCGTATTATGTTGATCGTATGAGTGAAAGACATGCTGCACTATCGCGGGAATCCCCCATCGCGCAGCGACATGCAGAACAGAGAGCTGATGTGGAGGTTTGTCATACCTAGACTTGCCAAAGCCATGGTAAGCCGCCAACCAGGACTCCCGACACGGAGAAATAATCTTGAAGAACTCCGCCTGTGAAGCCATGACGACGAATTTAGACTGCGCTAAATGTGCATGATCGGGCCACTCACGAGTTGCATAGTCCCGGAAGTGGCCCGCGTTTTGTTTCTTGCTATGAAACTGCTCGATAAGGTAATCGAGACAGCGATAAGCAAGGTCGGCATGGACTTGGAGCTCACTAAAACAGGCCTGGTCACCAGCTTTGATCAAGTAATCTTTCACAGATTGATGTAATAAGAGCACTTTTTCGTCCTGAATAACGACCATCAGACGGCAAGACTCAACGTACTCACGCATAAACTGGGTACGGGTCTCTACATCATCTTCGTCCTGACGCAGTCGACAGGCCCCTGAGAGCTCTAGCAGAGTTAGAGGTCGTTGGGACACAGCAACGAAACCCAGGATGAGTCGGATCGTGTCCTTCTCCCTCTCCTTTTCAAGGGCTGCGCTGAAAAGCCTCTCGTAGAGCGCATGAAGGTCACTGGGCATTGCCTCCAAGAAAGAGATTGCATCCTTCGAAGGGATATCTTCAAGCTCATTGCAGGCTATGCCGACCCACAGAAATGTCCCCGCGGCCTTGTATCTAAGAATGTCGGTAACTCGCTCTTTAACTTTTGCGGTGTACGGAAGCTGCGCCACCCTTTTCTTGATGCATTGATCGATGTCCCGCTTAGCGTCGGGAAAACAAGCGAAGTCCATGCATGTAAAACTTCCCAGGTATTTACGAATCTCTGGATATGGCCGACTGGTGACAAGAATTTGAACGTGGGACGGAGCATCAGGGCTATCAAAGGTGTCTCGCAGCTGATGTAGGAGCGTCTTTTGGGAATCAACCTCGCATTCGTCCAATGCATCAATAATGAAGTATTTTCGACCAGTGTTTTTGTCAGCTGCCGCTTTTATGAATATTGCCCAGAGAGCATCAAAGGATTCGAATAATTTCGCCTTTCGCTCATTGTACTTTTTTAAAACATGGCGCAGAAGAGGTGGGTGCTGTTGGATGAGTTGCAGCAGAAGACCTCGGACGACAGACGTGGCTGTCCTCCGTGTATCGAAAGCCGAGTCACAGAAAAAATATGCCAGTGTTTTTTCGTCTGTTGCAGAGAACCATATGGACAGCACGTCGGTGAGAAATATTGCCAGTGTAGACTTCCCCGTACCCGGATTGCCATGAAGCCACAGGACTTGGTTTGCGTGACTTTCAGAATCCTGATTATTTCTAGAACCAAGCCAGGCGGTTAGATGCTCCGTGCCAAGTATCCACTCGCAAGTGCCAGCAGCGCGGTTCCCTTTATTGCGCTTTAGGGCCTCCTTGTCTTCAAGCGGGTCGGTGACGAATAGATCATGAAGACAGCCTCCGGCCGCTGGGTTATATTCCAGTGCGACTGTGGCGAAATGTTAGCAGGGCTTGTAGAACATGGGAGGCTGTGCAGGAGGCTGTTTAGCTTACCATGATTGTCAATAATGAGCTCCCTTCCTGTTCGGCGCGTTAGCAATACGCCCGGAGAAGACCACAGGAATGCGTACTCTCAAACCGGCGCCGAACGACCTCGTTCGCTCGGTGACACATCTCGGCGATCGCGTTAGACACTCGTTCGAATGCGGGGTCGGTTGGACCGTAATATTTATTGATCTTCAGGTGATCTTTTTCGAGTGCGTATCTGTCAAAACCTGGGATGCAAGCAGATGTCTCCTCGACGATCTTGGGACATGAGAATGGCTCCAACTGACGAACGTCCTTAAGTGTTCACATACCATTCCTTTAGCAACGCCGACAATCCCCAGCCGCCGACCAAAGTCCGTTTCGTGGAGCTCGCTAAAACATGCGACAGCCGTCGACAGCTTGTTGCACAGCTTGCAGAATCGATGTACACTGTCTCGGAGCGCGGGCTCGTCGAATACTAGCTCCCTCGTAATGCCGCGGTGGGAGCCTGCCGGTCGCATCAGCTGTGCGAGAGCATCGGCGAGGGGTTGCCACTTTGAGCCTCGAAAAGGCGTGCCCAGGAACACAAGACCAACGGTCGTCTTTACTAGTGACTCGTATTTGCTGTCGTCGTTGGCGTACAGAAAGGCCTCGAAGTCGGAGATTAGCAAAAGCGCGTACAAAATTGCGAGGGTATCAGCGAACCTGTACGATAACATTTCCACCTAGACTATGGCCGACGAGGACAAGCGGCCGGCTCGGGCGACCGGCGCGGAATGCGTGTAGGCTGTGGACGAGCTCCTCTCCGCAAAGCTGCAGGCGCGTCTGTGGTGCGTCTATATGCCAGGTCGACTCGTAGCGATACACTATAATTCTTGCCCTGGGCACCTGCGCTGGCAGCATGTCAGGGTCCCGAAGCCAGTTGATATGCTTTTCGCCGTCCTTGCATATCCAAGACCAGTCCGCGTCTGAACCCAGGCCATGTACGGCAACGATGCTACAATGATCAGATTGATGTTTCCTCAGAATTACTCAGAACACTTACTCGACCTCAGCATCATCGACTGCAACGCGCGTCTGCTCAGGGTATACTATCGTAAGACGCTTCCGAGTCTGATCCTATGCGGTATTACTATGCTGCTCCTCCACTGCCCATATGACATACCGTTGTCCTCTCTGGCACCGAATAATCAGAGCGATGGTCCTGCGCTACCTGAGACTGTCGTCGCGATTTCACTGCAGATTTAGCTCTCGCTGCCAACAACCAGTACACGGTGGCAACCACGCTCGCTAAGAAGGTGAGTAACCACCGTTGCGCCCAGTCCATCGCGGCCAGGGGTGTTTGCGGGGCAGGAAGGTTAGTTGCGGGCGGTGCACGGGCGACAGGAGCTTGTAATGTGTGGCGACGGGTCAACCACGAAGCTTTCGTTTTCAAATTGGGAGGACGCTTGGTGGCCTTAAGCCACAGCGCTTACTGCCTGGGTATCTCCCCGCCCCAGTGCAGCAAAGTGCAGGTTCAGCTTTTATGTTGCACATCGCACTTTGGTGTTGCATTCGTTGTGCCAACCATTCCCGATGTACCTATGTACCTCATCGCGACGGTTGCTCCTCCTCCTCTCAATGTGTATCTTCTGTCGCCTGGCGAAACTCCAATGGCGGTCGGACAGTCCTCCTGATGGCAGACTGGTGGGATAGGAAACCCGACGAACTCGGTAGCGTCCAACGCACTCTATCTCACCACGGCATTTTATCTAACGCATCTTGTAACAGGCACCTCCATTCTCCGTCCGTCTCCTCGCGTACGAAAACGAGTACAACAACGCGTTCCGACAAGGTCGCGACCAGCTCCTGGCGCTTCTGCCCGCGCCCTACCGCAAAGAGTCTGGTGACCTGGGCACTGCGGGTCTGCATGTCACTGCCCGGGTTGAAGGTAGCTTCCAATCCCACGCACTCCCACTTCCAGCATCAAATTCGCCGGCAGCGAAGCAAATGAGAGTTGTGGCCGGACTCGCGGCGTGTGGGCAGGCGCTTGAGAGGCACCTGTTTCGTGACTCTTTCTTAACGCAGAGCCATGAACTGGATGAAAAGATGCACCTCCTGGCGACTACTGACCGCCTACGTCACGCCTACGTGCGCGCAGCTCCGCAAAAGTGCTACCAGCGGCACAGATGCAAGGCCAGAACCGCGGAGCTGAATGGGCGATCAACGAGGTTGTGACGGCTATGGGCCGATGGGCTCCAGACGAGCGAGCACTGAGGTCTGGATTAGAGAAAATCTGTGATAAGGCACTGAAGTGTTGGGCGCTAGCTCAGCAGGTAGAAGACACGATCTGGCCAGAGTTCAAGTATGAGCTACCAGAGGACTGGTAACCGCTACCATTGCTATGCCGGCCCGCCGCGCCGACGGTCAATACATCAAACAGAAAGAAAATGCCAAATACAGACAACTCACAAAATGGTGCGCCAAGTCACGAGCCACACCAACTCCTCAGTAGTGAGGTTAAAGTTGTGTGGCCGACAATTTTCGCTGCTGAACCACAAGTTCCTGGCAGCTCTGACGCGACTGCTTTAGATCGGTTGCACTGCGGATACAAGCTCAAAGTCAAGATGCCGAAGAGGAAATATCGCGTAGGGCAGCCAGACGGACTAGGCGGGCCGACTCAGTGCCACAGAACGAGGGGTTTTTTTTTCATCTGGCAGCGTTTTAAGCGGTTCTAGCGGGAAATAAGGCCATAATATCTACGATCGCAAAGGCCAGTTTATCAGATGCGCCGCCATATCTCGGCCGCTTGCTTCTGAAAGGACGGGATGGTCTCAGTAACCTCTTCTTGGGTTGATCGCAACTTCTACGGTGCGCAGTTTTAAGGCTTCAACAGCCCAGAAAATCCTACAAAGCGACCTTCAACTTCGCAATGTAGCAATAAGGAACCAGCGCATGCCACCCGGACCACAGAAAATGTGGCATCCGAATTAAAGATCTCAAAGGCACATTTGGTCCGCACAAGTCGCCTCTCCCAAGTTAACTTGGTCCCATATTTTTGATTCGAATCTAGACTCTGCAGCAGACCCAACACGTTCAAGGCGACCGCCGCTCATAAAGAAGCGTAATCCAAGTATAGCCACGGAGGGGAACGAGGGCAAAAGTGCCGCTTGGAGCACCTTTTTCCGCAACACGTGAATGAACTCGGTCTCTTTTCCAAAGTTTTGTCCTTAAAATTGATATATTCAACTATATTTTTTATATTAATACTTGGAAGCCTGTCATTGGGAGCAGCTACCGTCTACAATGCGTAGACCCTTTGCTGTGCGACAACGAGCAGTTACAGACGGCGCTCGATCTAGGTACTCTCCTATTTTACCAATGTATAATCCGGAGATGATTGGTAGACTTGAGACAGAGGTTAGTCGAAGACATTCCTAAGAAAAGGTGTACAATATACCTAGATGGTTCATACTTATTTCCAATGAGATAATGTTTTCTGTCTCAATTTCCTTCCCGAATTGGTCTTCACCGTCATTTCTCTCTGCCAAGGACTACTAGACAGAATAGACAGAATGTCTGAGCTACCGGGCAGCTCGGACGCCCAAACCCTCACGCGGCCAAAGAGGTACGGCACAACTTTTTTCATTGCATTGGTGCATGAGTAGCTGATGCGCAAGGGCTTTTGCCGCATTGGTTGGCATACCATGCTCAGTTCTGGCACCGACATTGGTGTGGCAACCAAAAGTCACATGAGCACAGGGCAAAGAAAAAGTACCTTTAGAAGCTTCCAGCATCTCATTCTGGTGAGACTACCAAGTCAATTTCCATTTCATATTCTTTTCGGATTTTTTTTTTCAACTGCTTTCTGCTAGCAGGTCTTTTGCTTCACCTATATGCAGTAATGACAGGGCGGCAGATTTGAACAAGGGCATGAAGCCGAGGAGCTCGCCATTGCTACAAAACTGGCGATAGTGTTTCACGAGCTCTTGAATGCTGCTCGCGGCCTGCTTGCACACCATCTCGGGCAGTGTCCCGTCGATGGCAATCGGTTTTCCTTGGAGAATGTATGGCGTAAAGATACACAAGATGCAAAAGTGATAGTAAGTGCTGGTTGTATGGTCAATTGTCAGCTCTGGTTAAGCGACAGGAAAATAGCATTCGACTCGGTCCAACTCGGTAAAGGGTGCTTACTGAACAAAGAGAATCAGCGGCATGTGGCGGTCTCCGCAGACGTTGGTATACTGAAAGAAGGAAGCATACCAACTCAAACCTTGCTGATAAACCTGTACAGCCTGGCTAAAAGTCGTCTTTTGTGCCGCCGATCGTGCTGCATACGTCCATTCTGTCAACTGAAATAGCTTGGCAGCTATCACGCGAGGGTTGTCCGGGGTCGAACAAAGGTTTCTGCGGAAGAAGGCATCATCTATGGTGGTGAGCTGAATTTAAAAAATACGTCATGCTGGCAGAGAAATGTGAGCGTCATACCTACTATGGAGCCGGACAGGTCTAATAGACACCGGACAGCGGTCCCCTCGGATTCTTCGGCATGAAGACTTTCCTTACCAGCTCCTCTTGCGTACTCACTCAATGTTTTGTTATAGTCTGAAATCAAAAAGAGTACTCTAAAGAGGGACTAGGTGGTAAGTATAATCCTGCTACGGGACGACAAAGCCTCACGAAGAGCAGGCTGCGACTTACCTGTTGGAGGAGACGGCCGCGCAATAGATATTTGCGTGCACCTGCTTATCCGGAAAACATAAACTATCAGATTCGATGGGCTGCTCGATGCGCCACTGCTCGATGATGGCAGCACCAAAGTCGGCCGCGAACCCCTTGCCGTCATCCAGCTTATTGCAGCCGAGACAGTACAGTGATAGGATACCGAGCGCTTGTATATCCGCGATGCGCCGCGGGACGCCCGTGCCGTTGTACAGCGTAGATATTACCTCGCGGGCAAATGCCTGCCCGAGGTAGTCGTCTCCAAGTTTGCTCGTTGCTCCGACTCTGGTCGCGAGACTTGCATTATCCTTGACCAGAAGGGTACCCAGTGCAAGGAGCGAATCTATGAGAGCCGTGGAGCAGTACAGACCATGGCCTGATGTAAAATCGCGCTTCAAGTCATTTCCATTGATGGGGCAGAAAAAGAGACAGTCCCAAGCGAGGATGACGTCGAGAAGCTGCGGGAGCTGCAGCCGGTAGTACTCCAGGTTGGCGCGGAAATGCGACTCCTGGGTAGAGATGCCATGCAAGACGACGCAGGGCGACGGCGCATTGCTTGACGTGCCAGCCGACGTCGGTGAACTGTCTAGTACGGTAGCCGCCGAGCTAATGGTCGACGTGGCCTCGGTCACAGAAGGGCTTGCGACAGTCGAGGTGTCTGCACAAGTAAAGGACAAATTTTCGTCGAGGTCAGAGCCAGCACCTATACGCGTGACGATTATGACCAAAAGATTCTTACGCAGAAAAGATTCTTACCTTTTTGGCTACATTCATCTTGGGCAATGGGCGTCTGCGCTGGCAACGACGAAGTAACCTCTGCACGTGGCTGGCCATCAGAGAGCCGGCGCAAGATGCTATTCAAGTCGGCAGGGCTTGTTTTCTTGGACGATAGAAAATCGAGAAGCGTGTCGTTTTCGGAATTGATCAACTGCAGATGCGCCAGTCTTTCTCGCAGGTCTGCCTTGGAGACACGAGGGTTTTCGACATCGACGCAGTCGACGCCACCCTCACGGCACGCTTTACACGGCTTCGAGTCGTTTCCATTACACTGAATGTGTCGACAAAGAGGTCAGTCAAACGAAGCGAAAGGGTAATCGAGGTCATCGAGGTAAAGAATACAGGTCTACCTGGACTCACTCGTGGCCAATCCTACCTTGCGTTTCTTGCGGCGACAGCGCTCGCAGGCACGATAGGTAGCTGATTCCCTACGCGGCATAGCGGTCTGATGTTTCTTTGCCCCTGGATTTCGTGACCATCCATACAGTTGAGTTGTCTTAAGCGGGGGAGCAAGGAGGTAGTATATTATCTATGCCGGAGGCAGCCCCGGCCGGATGGGGTGTCTGCTTGGTCGTCGCGCCAGTAGGGAATGGCTTGTGGACTGAGAGCGTCGAGGGGTGAGGGGTAATTCGCCATCCGGCGCACCCAGACATGCATTCTCGTCAAATTGGCAAAACCCAAGAACCCTGATGTGCTGCTTGGCTGGGAAAGGTATGGGGAGAAGGGGGGAGAAAGCCAAAGAAGTTTTCCCAGCTTTTTCCTTCCCCGCACTCCAGGGTTGGATGCCAAGGAGTCTCGGCCGAGGGGCTGTTGCACGTTACGTAATTACGTCATACATACGTCAGAGATCGCCGAAATCCATACGCCTTTCGGGCACCATTCCGGAAGGCCGTCCGGGACATCCATCACACGCTGCTGGTAGAACATGTGCAATCCGAGTAGTAAGCTTTTGATATTATTTAATAAAACAAATCGTGCATGCATACCTGGGTTTAAAATTCTCTCTTTCCTTGTCGGACTTGAAATGTATTAGGGAGGGGAACAGCAGGATCATGTCCGCCCTTCATCCATGATTGGGGAATGGCAGTAATTGCAGCGAACTTTACACGGCAATTTGTGTTCGACTGTCTTTTCGGTGGGCTCGTACCACTTCAGGCAATGGTGGCCCTTGCTGAAGTTGATGTCATCTTTGTGGAAAATGGAGGCCCATTGGAAGGGTGCGGTGCGGATGTTAGGACGATAATTAAAAATAAGGAGCAGAGAATTTACCGTGTTGAGTTTCACAAGTCGTACAATGGCAAAGCTTGCTATCGGCTTTTCGCGACCTAATTCGTATTTTACTTGGCCGCAGTGGCAGCTTGCCTCGTACAGAGTGTGAAACTTCGTATTGGGGTGGTGTGCGCGGTAGGGGGGACGAGTTTTCCATCCATCCTTGTCGGATGTAGACTCAGGGTATGATGTTTTGAAGTTCGAAGTGCTCATAGTGGACCGTGAGAAATTATCGAAGATGATGAAGGGTAGCGTGAAGCGAGTGATTACTGGGAGGCCACGAAATCTCGTACAGTTGCGCAGCATTTGTGTTTCCCTCACGGTGCGGATTGGAGCGCCTCTTCGTGCAAAGTTTCGAGGCTTATATCCGCAATAGTGCAGCTACATTGCTGTTGAGGCAGCGCAGAACTCTCTTTCCGCAGCCCAGTGAAAGTACACTGTGGACGATGGATATTTCCGCAACTACATTGGGCACGCTGCTCGGACCAGGGGAAATGATGGAGAAAGAATCGCCAAGGCTGAAACCCAGCGTTGATACCAGCCGAGAACAGCCGACCACACAAGCAGCGAGTGGTTCAGGGCTTGAGCATCCGGTGGTTGGACAAACGGAACCAAGCATCGACGTCACGCCCTTGGACAAATTGGATCTACTTACAGTACGTCAGGGAAGCCCGATCATGCTCACTCTCGACGCCTCCACTATTGCACCTGTCCAGGCAGGATCGGTTATCATTCAGCTGAATACACGGTGGGCAAGAACGGAGGCGTAGGGTCAAAATTAGGATGCAATTTGGAATGTCTTACGCGAGAAGATGCAGACGCAGCAAAGTATAATAAAAATATGTGCTTTATAGATGCAAAATCTTTAGATGACGGAGTAGCCGTCCCGGCTTCGAATTTGGAAGCTCTATGTATCGCCACCGGCGGAAGTTTGGTCAAACTGGAGATAAAGAGTTGAAGCCAGGCCACAAGCAAGGCAGGTCACAAAATAGTCCGCAGAACCTCTGTTGCTTCTATTCTCACTCTTTCCCGTTCTTTGCCCGTTGTACAATTGCCAGTCGCTTGTTGGTTCTGCAGTTCGTTGTCTTGTCGGGCAAGCTGCGCAAAGATTAACCCAAAAAGTTGAAGCTGATTCTCTGCCTCGCGGGCCGCTTCATCGAAATCTTTCGTGTGTCGGCGATTGCGTTGACGCGCGGCTAAGATATTCAACCTCTCCTTGCGGTATGCGTCTTCTTCTTCTAGTCTTTGCTGTGTTGCAAGGCTTGTGAAAAGCGCCCTCTGGTTGCCTTCTGGTGTGATCCTCGCCACGCCTTTGGGCACGCATATTACGGACTGTGGCATCGTATCTCAATCTTCACACCAGATATTGTCTGTTCTTGACCAGCTCGACTGGTTCGCATTGCCCTCTTTTCCGTGCGCCTGAAATGTAGCAGGGGACGAGGCTCTTTATGGGTATGAATAGGAGTTGATTCTTGCGCTCAATACCTACGAAACCGCCGTGAGGGGTGAAAAAGTCTCACAGCACTTTTCGGATCACGTCTGGATGCTGGAATGAACGGCTGATGAGTGTAAAGAAGCCGGTTCTAACGCCTAAGATGCAGAGGATCCTGCCAAGTGGTGAAGAAGTTGGCACCTTCTTCACGAAACTCCATCCTTGTCAGGTCCCTGTCATTGTGGTCCCTTCTGGATTCACTCCGGCTGTCAGATAAACCGGTTTTGAGAAAGTAACGGATGTTGTAGTGAGCTTTGCATCTCAAAAGGTTTTGTCAATTACACGCACTTTACCACATCATACGCATTCACGAGCAGATGTCGATAGGGCGACTTCCTGATGACAGAAGCACCCAGCTTCCGTCGAGGGCACAAATCAGTTATTCGACAGCTGCTCGAGGTATGAGGAGCATTTAACAGCTCGAGCGTTTATACCTATAGAAACTGCCGAGAAGATGGAAGAAATTTCTCCGAGCTCCGTTTAGTGCCTCGACGATGAGCAGCCCCTTCTGACGTTTGGGGCCTATTAAGGAGGAAGTCTACATGGACCTGTTAAATTGCGCTCTGGTAGTACAGGGGAGTCCAAGTTCAGCGTCCGTAAATTGATTATACTAAATTTTCGCCCTGATTCTACAGAGATGGGCTAACTGCAGCTGCTGCACCTGCCTAATATGGATTTTTTTAAGTAGCAATTAATGGATGCTGAACCTGAACAAGGCTGTAAGATGACGAGGTGCAAGCAAAAAAAAGAAAGTTCTCGTTTACTGGCATCCAAAACAGCTTCATCCATTACCCGCGTTCCTTGCGCCATCAGTGAGCGGATGCGTCGAGGCTAGTCCCTGACAACAAAGCACCCGTCTCCGCCAAAGGCACATGTCAACAAGCCGGCACTTGTATGGATTAACCTCTCATTTAAACAAATCTGTCCTCATTGCAGCCGTCGACTGGCGCGTCAAATTCCGCAGAAGCCGTTTCAGCCGCTAGGTCGAGGCAGTTTGCGGGCTAATCGGGTCGACTTTTGTGCAAGATCTAGGGTCATTGCGAAAGGAAATTTGGCTGCAAATCGAAATGGTTAAGTTACTTTGTCAACGATCATTGTCCGTTGCGCATTCTGCCCAGCCGCTACCGGTACAGTTCAGTGTCGACATAACAATATGCTTAATGCTCCCGATTGTGCCGGCTAGCTTTAGTACGATGAGATTCAGTGCCTCTTGGAGGTCAATCGATGTTGACTGACTAAAATGGCGAATGTCTCCGCATGGCGTTTGACGTGGGCATGCAGTGTTGGCAGTTGTATTGCCCGGCTTTGGCGCTGAAGCCATGGACGGCGATGTGGTGGAATGTGCTATGGGACACGGAATTAGCCCCGAAAACCGCGTAGGATATGGGATCCTGCAAACCAGTGTGGTGTGTAGTACCTGTGTAGACACAGACCACGATGGTGGTATTTAGCAAAAGACGATGCAATTTGTAAATTGTTACACGGTCACATGCAGACTTGCCTTTCACTATCAGTGATTTTGGGGGGGGGTTCTCGTATACAGCGGCTTGTACAACCTCCCAGCCACTGATGGACACTCAAAAGAAGTTGAACCTTCTTTCACTCTTGTTGATGCTTGTAAGTAGATAGTCGATTACTATTCTCGCTAGAGATATTCTTGCAGATCACCGGCGATATCGTAGCTAGCGTTGGCATAATGCCCATCTCCACTAGCCTTGTCCCAAGCCCATCGCAGAACGTAGTCATCAGCTAGAGTACCTTGGATCAAAGAAGCAATGTACTCGCCGATTACAGGTAGAAACTTCCAGCCATGAAAGGAGCCGCCAGTCGCCACGTATAGGTTTTTGCAATGTGGATGGGCGCTGATGAGAAAATCTTTTGTAGGGGTGCAGGCATCCCAACAAATTCTGTAGGCTTTAATACTGACGCCCGAAACCTCCTCTCCATATAAGCCACGGAAAGTCGTTGACGCGAGCTCCTCGAAAAACTTAATGAAATGAGGATCAGTGGCAGACCAGGTATCGTACGCCTCCAAAGGAACGGACATCTTCTCGCCTGTAGGGGCGAAGTCAACGTTGTTTGTGAAGCACCAGTCGCAATTCATTTTAAGAGTGCCATCGGCGAGCATAGACATCCCGTCACCTTTCGTAATCCGCTGACATTTCATGAACGCAGGAATTCCCCTGAATTTTTCCCGCAGTTCTCCGGAAAGCTTTGCGCAAAAGCTCACAGCCCCAGCGGCAAGAATTCGATCACCAGCGTGAAGAAGTCTGCTGTCGGGTGCACTTTTTGCTAGCAAAGGTGCAGTGCGAGCCCCAGTGGCCATGAGCACGCGGTCGGCCTCCAAAATCTTACCTGATGATAACAGTATACCCACACATTCACCGTGCGGCCCAAATTGTAGAACGTCCATCTCGCCAACAACGTACTCAACTCCAACATTCACGGCCGCCTGGACGACAGCCTTCAGAGCCTTGCCGGCCTCGGCGATGCCAACGGAAGGATTATATAGAACTTTGTCAACGCCCTCAAAGTCAGCAGTGGCAAAGACCCTGTTCCAACGCTTGCGAACCTCTTCAACGGGAAGGATTTCGCATGCATTGTTGATGCCACAGAGTTCATAGGACTCGATGCTGTCCTCCCAAAAAGACGAGGGGCCAGACCGTAGCAAGCCAGTTTCGTAGTACCAGGGTCGGTAAAGAGGATCATTGCGCCACAGAGGCATGGCCTTTAGCATCATGCGCATATAGAGCTCATCCGGGTAATCATCACGAATAATCTTGTTAATATCATACGATGCAGCTCTTGGACTGGGATACTGGACGATATCGACGAGAGAGACGCGAAAGCCCTTTTTGGCAAGGCTCAAGGCTGTGGCAGCACCGAAGTTGCCAGCGCCAACGATGATGACGGAAATAACCTGGGAAGAGGAGTGTTCCATGTCAAGCCTAGATTGGAGTCTCTAGCTTGCCCCAATAGATGGGCTACAAGAAGAGAGTACGGTAAATGGGGCTGTCCTCCTGAGCGAACCGTGTCGCTCAGGAAAATCAACCCGCTGGCTGCACTGGCATGTCAAGGATGGCGGCGATACATTTATCAGAAAAGGTATTGGAAGCTTAAACCTTTCTGCTTTATGCAAGATTCGAAGCATTACGAGATAAAAGGCTATAAGCTACGCCGCAGTGAGGACTTTTGTAGCAGCTGAAGCCGATGGCCCCTATGCAGATGCAGCCTACCATGACCCAAATACACCGTGCATACTACGCGAGCATCATTTCGACATGTGAAAATCAAAAACCCACATTCAATGTTGCGAGACACACGGCTCTTCTTCCTACGCTATCAATAGGACCATGTCTTTCTGTCTCTCGCTTCGGCCTCAAAGTGACTTAGACAATCACGAATGTCTGGCACCTTAGGCACGCACACCAGCTCGCCAACCATTTGCTGGTAGGGAGCCAGTCACACAATCCCGCATTCGCTGAAGTTTCGCCACCACCAACTAATGCAAACTAACCAATCAAGACGCGGGCTGATCAGCCTTCCCGCCCTGCTGCTTGGTAGCAGGCACGCAGTGTGGCGCATGTACTACATTAGGGAGAAGAAGCTCCGGGCCTCCCAAGCCACTGCCCACAAGGACTCGAGCATACAACCAAACACACATTTTCTGGCTGCAGATGACCCCTGAGGGGTGGGGTAGTCCACTATAATTGTGGTAATAATCAATCCTGTATCTTGACGTAACACACTGAGAACGGGATGCTCAAGGACCTTTTCCTCCCCTGCCACAGGAGCTTTCCGCAATGTTGGGAGGAGGAAGCCTGACCTATCCCGGCGAGTAACCTCCGTGGATGTAGAAGTCGCATGGACTTGAGGTTATTCTTTTTTTACTCTCGCCGTTGTTCCTGGTTGAAAATTGAGCAAGACATGACATAAGTGATAGGATGAAATCGCTTGCGGTGGCTTCAAACCCGCCAACCAACAATTTCGAAAGATTAATGGAGCGCAAAACATTCGCCATGCTTTTCATCTTGACCCATTTTTCAACCTGAGCATTACCCGAGACGCATTGGAATCGTGTCTTGCCGCACATCATGGTTGAGAGGCCGGCAGCCTCTCCGCACCCAAGAAGCACGACGACGCCCGAGTCCCGACCCGCCCGAGTCGCATGGCGAAGCCGACGCATACGGCCGCAGCCTGTGACAGCTGCCGAAAGCACAAGACGAAGGTACGCTACGTCATACTTCAACTCGTCTCCTTCCCTTGCCTCATCACCTCTCGTCGTGAGGTGTTTGTACCTCGCCCGGCCCCCATGTTCATGAAGAATAGCGAAGAAGATATCAAGGCAAATCTTGCAACATGAAGATGCTACTTACCACCAACCACCACTTGATAAAGTGCTCAGGTGACAAGCCGACATGTCGACGATGCGCCATGCGCAACAGCCCGTGCCACTATACGGCCCGGCCCGGCGAGGTGGAGTTGCAGAGCCTCCGGCGCGAGAACCGGGACCTGCGCGAGCGCGCGAGCGAGCACGAGGAGGTGGTGGCGCTGTTGCGCAGACTCTCGGAGCATGACGCGCAAGGCGTCCTCCGGCGGCTGCGCGCCGGCGCGGCTGTCGCGGCCATCCTCGGCCAGGTCCGGGCTGTCGATGCGCTACTGCAGATGGCCGTGGTGCCCGAGACGCGGTTCCAATAGGGCTTCCCGTACCGCGCCGAAATGGCCATCGGCTGCCGTCGCGCCGGCGACAACCCGTATCTCAACCATCGCCTAACTAGTGGACATCCACCTAGTGGGCCTGTCCCCACCACGAGCTGGCTTCAGAAAGAATTATTTTTAGATTTCAGAGCACTGTAAGCCAAGCCTTACTCAGCAGCCTCAAGGAGAATCAAGAAAAGAGAGCGCCAAAAGGGACAAGACGATTAGCCTGAGTTCTATGACTATAGTCTTCAGGGAATTCGCTCACACTATGAATGTTAGAATTGAAACTGAATATTTTGACTCATTTGCATTACAGTTCCGAAGCATCCTCAGTGTGCAGGGGTTACTGTGAATGTTCTGAGCTTGGTGGCGAGAGACCCTGACAAGGTGGGCATAACCCCGGAGTGTTCTGGTCCTGAACATCGAGTGATCGTGGAAGGTCTCGTTGATTCCCACTAGGTGGAAGGCAAGCTTGCTGGCTAGGCCTAGCACGAGCTGTAGCACATCTGTTTATGTTTGAGGCATAGTTGTGGTCGCAACCCCTGTAATGGATGACTCGCCATTCACACATCGTCGAAGTTTCGAGTCTGTCGAACATTAGCTCCTGTACAAAGCATTGTGCAGCCATCCACGATCGCGCAACCTACGTTGCGATGCCACGGTGCAGCGCTGCCGAAGCACGATTTCGAGTCAAGCTCTTGAGGTTGGGTAGTTTTGCGGGACAAAGACTGGGAGGCAGCTTAGAAGGCGTTGTATCTAGGCAACAGCGGAGGCATACTCCACCTTTAACCGGGCTAATAGGAAGATAACAACCGCACACGGGCCCACTCTCAGGCCGTCAGCTTATTAACCATCCGCAACCCCTGTATCGATTCTAGCATTTTTTTCCACTGTTGTTGTTATCATCCGGAGACTCGATTCAACAATGTCGCTCAACGACCCTGTACCTATAAATGACGGTGAACCGAAGCGTGTCATCTTGCGTCTGCGATACAACGAATTTGAGGATGATGACAGCTCCCACACCGATGCTATAGAGGCGTACTTGAAAGCAATCGGGAGAAAGATGGATGAATGCGGACCTCAGGGACGACACGTTCCGCACGTGGAGATGCGTCAAGAGTACATGGAGAACAATCCTAGAGCCTCGTTCCACGTCACGCTAGACATGGAGAAGCACGCGGTTAGAGAGCCAGACATGAACAAACTGCCACACGAAATATACCGTGTTCGTCGCGGAAAAGAAGGAACCCTGTACGTTATGTGTAACCCAGTTGTGGCGCAGCTGATGGGATTTATTGTGAATGCAGAGCGCTGAAATTCGTTATAGCACTGTGTCCCGATTGCCTGATAGGTGGTTGCTGCAGGCACGGCAGTTCACGGATAAGATGTATGCCTGGGGAAAGTTTTAGCCCATCTGCCGATGCAGATGCAGCGAGGAAGGCCACCAGTAAAGAACTCTCGAGCGTTTAAATGGCCGTCGTTCAATACGCGCGACAGCCCCTTCCGGAGCTAGCCAACTTATGCTGTTCACATTTGAGGGGTCTTTAGGAGTTTGGAAATACTTGCCAGGCAGCCTGTTACGCAGTTACGATCAATCATGGAGGACTTGTTACCTGGAAATCGCTGCTTGGCTATCGACCTGGCTTGCTATAGGATCAGATTCAACTACCTTCAATCAACGGAACCACCACCTAACATCCGCTCAACTAGATCAGTAACTTCTGTCTCCCTATGCTTCCACCTTGAGCAGTGATGTATAGCGCTGAGGTTTACGCTACGAAGGCGAATGGCCTGGGGAGGCTGCTGTGCCTGAAGAATGGCATCTGGCATTGCCATCGCTGCTGGTGCATGTCCGCACAGTGGACATCTACCAGCAGCCGTAGCGGAAATCAGTCAAAATGTGGGCAGCCGTGATTTTCCTCATTTGACCGGTCGCTCTCCCCTCTCAGAGTACTCTTCGCAATCGACCAGTGCGGCACTACGAAGATTGCGCTCGTTTCATTTGATCCCGCTCAAAACAGGTCTTCGCCGCCAGTACTCGGTATTTGCTACTTAAAATACCCAGGCCTCCCTGTAGGTACTGTACTTGATTGCAAGGCTCTGTCGAGTCCACCACTACCTGCCTGTCCACTATCCAGTTCCCTTATCCAAATCATGATCGGTACTTTCCCCTGCTTCGCCCCCGGTACAGCATACAACCAAGACCACAAATGATCATAGCTCAGCAGACTTTTCCGTTTCTCCTCCCTCTAGCGCTTCCGAATCCGCGCCTGCTTCGAGAACATTAGCAGGGGCACGTCCTCCGCCTGCGCTGGCCAGTCATGAGAATCAAATGCGTCCCTGATGATGTTCCCAAATCAGACCAGCACCTGTTTCCCTGTGCTCATCTGGCTCGCCAACTTGGTCTGCGGCAGCAGGCCTGTCCTCCGCTAAAGATTTGCCTCCTGCGGTGGCTTGCACGGTCTGTGCACCCGCCTGGGAGTACTAGAGTCTGACCCTCTCTGCCCCGCTCTGTCGTGGTCTAGCCTCGCTACGTGTCCTACCTGCGACAACAATTCTCTCTCTCCCACATTAGCTGCCAGAGCTTTGCTTCCTGGCGCTCATAGCAAATCTCAATAGTGACAACTTACCACGACTGGCGCTGCTGGTGCATGGCACACGCGAGGATGGCCACTCATGTGGACATTCAAGATGCCAACGCCGGACACCGTCCTCAGGCCTGACAGTCTCCTCAGGACAGCGCACGCCAGGCCATTATGTCTCGTTCACCCGTCTTCGCGGCTGGCGCACACCTTCAGCAGCTTGCCGACTGGCCACTCGGGCAGTAGTTCAAGTGCATGCGTCCTAGCCCTCACTGTATACCAGCATATGCTATATCCCAGTACACGGCGTATCCCAGTACATGATGTGTGCCAGTGCAGGGGTTCCAGCACTCGCTGTATGCTGGACTAAAGACACTAGGACACAAAATACACTAGCTCACGCATACTGGCCCAGGTTCTGTCCCAGAATCTATTGTATTCTCGTATGCTATTCAATGCTCCCGTCGCCGTTTTCGCGGCCTGTCCCCAACCACTTCTCTATCCTTTATTGCTGCCCATTGTGGGATTAAATGAATAGTCCTGCTCTCATCATCCATCGCTCGCCTAAAACAGTTCTGAGGACGAAGCATTTGATTCTTGCTACTAAAGACACCCAACCCATTTCGCACATACTTCGCCGCGGCACGCTGTACCGCAGACGGTTCCGCTGGGTCTACCTCCACCTCATGCTGCGTCCTCCATTCCCCGTCCAGAAACAGCTTGAACACTACGGACACCTTTTCTGTCTCGTTTGGCACAATCTACTATTTGTCAGGCCAAGCCTTGGCTGCCATGGAACGAGTATCTTACCTGTTCTGTGTCCGGTTGTACCACCTCCGAGATTTCCACCAGCTGCTCGTTAGCGGACACAGATGCCGCAGATGGTTGTCGAACCCCTGCATTCTTAGTGGCATCTGATGCATTTGAAACCTCATCATCCGAGTGTAAAGCTTCCCGCACCATGTACTCCAAAGCAAGCCTGGTCTGTTGCCCGCTTGCAGCACTACTTTCTTCAGTTTCGTCGCAGCCATCACGCCTTGCTATCTCGGGCACATCGGTGCCTGGCGCCGGCGACGACGGGGGCTGAACTCCACTGTCCACTGAAGCACACTCCTCGTCACCAGTGTCTTTCTCGCTCGCCGCCGTTTCATGAAGCCTAGCTTGGAGCTGTTGTAATATCGCCTCCAGCTGTTCAATTTCGCTTCGCAGTGCTGACTCTTTAGCAACGAGCCCCTCGACTGCAGATATATGCTGTGTTTCCACCGCTGCCATAGACGCAACCTGGCCCTGCCTGTCGTCATTGAGTCGGCCGACTTGCAATGTGAGGTCAGCCACCAGAGCTCGCAGCCGTTCCTCCTCTGCCACCAGCTGTTCCACCTGAGGAGCGTCCTCCTGGCGCAAAGATGCATCGTGGTCAGGCCTCCCCCTTTCCTGGCTAGCGGTGCCCGCTTGTCCGTTCTCACTAGTAGCAAGCAGATCTAGTCGAATCTCTTCCCCAAGGTTTGCGCGCCTCTGCTCCAGCTCTGCGATTTCGCTTTGCCTATTTTGTTCGTCTGCCTGGAGAGTCTCCAGTCTCAGCACTTGTTCGACTTCTGCATGTTGCAGGCTACTGAGCCTCGCCAAAGTGTCACGCTCCTCATCTCTCAGTGCCAGAATTCTCCTGTTCTGTGCAGTGAAATCATTTTGGAGCTGCTCAGCGTTTGCTGCGAATTGCTGCTCTTGCATGGCGAGCTGATGTAGTCTCGCTACTCGCTCCTCGACTCTTCTTTGTAGGGCTTGTTCGCGCGCATCACCTCCTAATGTGCGTGCCAATCTTTGAGGTTGCAAAGATGCCACCGGTGAAATCTGCTCTGGCAGGACGATATAGTCAAAGGTGTGTATGGTGTGTACGCCCTCCGTCACATGGAGATCAACAATGGGAATGTCAATGTCCTGGCCGAAAAAAGCAAAGTAAATGGAGCGCTGAACAAAAAACGAGGTCAAATCCGAGCCGTGCCTATGCATTGGCGCGTGGAGTTTGTCCAGAAACATATCAGGTTTGTCTCGACTGTGATGCGCTGCGTGAGGTGTTCCGCATCGGACCGGGGGTACCGCAATGTCATCCACATCATCCTCCTCAGTGGGAATTGGTGCGGGGATCAGTTGCGCTGTAGAAAATATCTGCGTTATCAGCTGTATGCTGGTGGACATGTCCTCATATTCGAATTCATCTGCCTTTCGGGCCGTTGTCAAGAGTCTACGGGCGATGGCTTGGTCAGGGTTCCGCTGCACCAGAGCCTTGATCTCATCAGATTTGAAGCCAAGCTTTTGAGCCAGGCACGCAAATCGAAACACCACAATCTCATCAGCATGCCTTGTCTCGGCAATCGCAAGCTTTTGTTTACGCGGTATTGGCATGCTCTGCTGTTCACGCAGTGCATAAAGCCACAACTGTCGGTAAGCAACGTCAAAGCTGTCTGCTCTGGGAATCGGGATGGATCTGAACGAGGACCAAGAGGTCTGTATGATACACTCACTCTCATCCGCGTCTTCTGTCAAGTATGTCTTTTCAAAGGAGCGTCGCATAGACTTCCTGGCTTCTCGAGGGACGAGGCGTCTCATGCAGTCTGCCGCGGCTTGCATGTACTTGAGATTCTCAAAGAAGGCGTACAGGGAAGGCACCAAGCAATCGACAGTGGCGGAGCAGAGTCTCAGCCAGATTCTATTTCTAGCCGTCTCGTTGAAAGCACCAAAAAGGCAGCCGCTGTGGACCTGTGCATACAGTACGCGTGCTTCTTTTTCACAAGCGCCAGGTGCTTTGAGCTGTAGTGCGAGGACAGTGTCTTCATTAAGTCTCTCCATGGCGCTCTCGTCTCCATCAAAAATATTATGCCAGAAATCTTTAATGTGCCTCAGAAAAGAGAGAAGTTCCTACAGGTCAGCTTTGGATGTCAGGTACGGATATATCGGACCTACTTCGTGGCATCGCATGGAAATCATTTTATTTATCGCGCTCAGCCGCAATCCGCAGTAGAGAGCTGGTATATGGCGAAATGCATCGAATGCTGGCGCAAATTTTGGGTGCTTCCAGAGCTGTTCTAGCCGTTTCTTCTTGTTCTCTGCTTTCGATGATGCCCCCAGACGCGCCCACCATCGATGCTCGAGGTATGGGTGTTCCTCTCCAAATATCCCCTGGTATTCTCGAATTTTGCGGTAGTACACCCCATCTCCTGGCTTTTTCTCACTAGAATACTCTTCAATCAAGTCTCTCTTGGCTTCGTCGCTGATATCTGCTGCAGTATTAGTCCACATTCTGGGTCTTGTTCGCAGCCACACACCTGCGGTGAAAAGGTCGACGACCCAGTGCGGATCTGGTGATCTGGAAACCTTTTTGGATGCCTTCACTCTGTCGCCTCCACGCAGACACTCCAGGCGAAACCCTTGCTGGAACACCAATCTTGGGTGCGTGTTACCGCCACAAAGAAGCGAGTCCCGAGTTAGACCAGACGCCGTCAGCACTGTCTCTAGGGCTGCCTCGTCGATGACGGCCGGTATGCGATTCGGCGCATCTCCTGGACTGAAACTACCTTGGCTACTAAATAGCCTAGCCAATCTTTCGACGTTTTCCTCATTCAAGTTTTCAGAGTTAGGAAACTCGAGGTTCTGGATACTCACCGCCGCTCTTCCAACGTACTTGACAGTTTTCTCCGCACTTATGCGGCGAGACACCGCTTGAAATCCACTCCTAGACATGCTGTGTAAAAGTATAGTACGCGTATAATCTAGAAAGAGTAGATATAGAAGTATTAGTAGGGGCGAGGTAAACTGACTTTATGTAACGGACGCCAGCTGGAGAACCGGCCAGAAACTGCCACTCCACTGCAGCTATCCCATGAGAGCACAATCTGACGGCTTTTCCTTGTCAGCTGTCATTCTGTACTCTATTTAATCCTTGAGATTTCATTTGATCGTACAGATATTTGCTGTTAGCATATACGAAGCATGGCGAATATGAGTGAGCGTCGCGGCAAAAGACCTCCCACGCAAATTGACCTGCAAGATGCTCTTGCGCGAGCTACCCCGGAAACAGATCGTCGAATCGAGGGCCCCAACAGCGGGTCGTCTGATAACCGTTTCCCACCCAAGCGGCTTAAAAAGAAGAATCAAGATGCATCCATGGCCATTGAAGTTCATCAGCAGTTCACAAAAAGTGACGCCGGTTTGATAGCGGCAGCACTCCGGGCGCCCAAGCCGTCATGGCAGACCTACGAGAAACTATTTGACCTTCAACTCGGAGACAGCGACTACTTTACTGTAGCGGAGAAAAAGGACCCAGACGTTGAAAGCAATTCTGTGGTGATCCTCAAGACTTTTACGGGCACAAAGGCAGAAAGCCATGTGCAGGCGATACGGGGAATCCAGCACAACCGCTTTGTCAACGCTCACCTCTTTTTTGCCATAGATGATGGATACCTCGTTTCCTTCGAGTTCATGCCTATGGCACTGTGCGAAGTTGCAGGTAATCCTCTTCTGAATGACCTGCGACTGGCATCAATATTGGGACAGGTGAGCTGTGTTCAAACGCGTATCAGTGTTGCCGTCTAAAGCACCGCAGATTGTCGATGGACTATTATATCTCGAGCAGAAATCCCTAGAACATTCGCAACTCACTTGTTCTAATATCTTAATCGATACCCTCGGCAACGTCAAGCTATGTATATACGCCTATAGACTGCAACCGAGTCCCGCTGACTGTTGGCCAGGGGGCCAAGAACACATTCGAAGCTCGACAGCAGCGTGCCCGCATGCGAAGGCTGTCGGGGACATTATTATGTACCTTGCACATGGGCAGGCGAACGAATCTGACAATGTCGGGCTGGACGATCCCGGACGGTTCCCGCTGACCTTCGAATTTCTTTCTGCGACGCAGAGAACTTCTAAGATAGCCTCAATCGCACAAGTAAGTCGCCCTGATGTCGTGCAAAGACTCATTACGGCGCTGACTATGACAGGAGCCTTTATTGAAAGAACTTCCCTGGCACAAGACAAGGCTCGCAGGACTAGTCACTTTGACAAGCACCTGGGTTGGCAGCGGATATAGATTCCCCGCAAAAGAATAGAACGGTCACTGGCTCATGGCAGAACGCCTAGCATTGACAAACAGAAAACAAATACGCATAGTAGATTGAACAAGGCGACACTGCCCAAATTTATATCAAGATGTGACGCAAAGACGCTCCATGGCTGATAATATGGTGTCCACAATGCCATTTAAATACAAAGTTAATAACTTAAAACTAAGTCTGCTCAGCGTTGGTGTCCTTTAGCAGAAAAGCCCACGTCGCGCATCAATACGTCATGACTGATAGGCAGGGTACATGATATCTATATTACTGCGCCGATTCTGCCACAACAGATCGTTCAACGCATCGCGCATGGCAATCTTCGCAGAGACTGCTAAGATGATTAGCTTTGTCATTAAGCAGTAAGACAACACACCTGAGATAACTGTCCTGCTCTCAGGTCGTCGTTCTCGAAGCTCCGACGAGACAATGTCCGCAAGAGGTATTTCACCGGAATAAGCTGTGGCTCTGTCGCCAAATTTTACTTCGTCTATATTCTCTGATTTGATGTAGATTGAGATGCGGAGATTCTACGTAGACAGGTAAGTATGGCAGTCACTGGCTGCATGGTCGACGTACATATTCTCCATCAAGCTTGTCTTCGTCGAGCGCCTCGTTCAACAATTTCTGAGCGGCGATTCCGACGTCTCGGAAAGGTCAGCACGCGCATGCTGCATCCATCATATAATTTCTTACCTCTCCTCTCTATCTGCCATACTAGATGAATCCTGCGCGTTGAAGTCGCGCGACCGTTTTGATTGTGAATCAGCTTCCGCAGATACGGCAAGTGCGCGGCAATGCCAAATCCGGTGGCCAGCATAACAACATTTTCATATGAATGTACTGGTAGCTGCTTTCCATGCGGACCGCTGAACATTGCCCTGCGTGTGGTCGGGCCGTGGTCCGATAGAGCGAACAGATTTTTGGTGAAGCCGCCGCGAGGCTCGATAAACAGGTCGAGATGCTTCTGCGGCTTTTCAGACCAAGATATCACAGTAAAAGGATGTATCTGTGCGGCCGACCCCAGACTGGCCCACGGAACCCAAAGGCCTATGTACTGTCCAGCTTTCACCTTCAGCGGCCTAGACAACTGCAGGCTTACTTTGATTGCGCCATTGTCGTATGTTATTCGTGCCGTAGAGAGCCCTGACCTATTCCGATACGAGATGTTGGCGAGCCAGAAGATAGAGGTTGTAGAGAATAGAGCCCCGCCAATGTATAGGTACAAGCGCGGAAACAGATCGGCGGATGAGGCATGCCGCCAAAGACCGTACACGAAGGCGAACGAAAGTATCTGGTGGATGCGCAGGGCGGCTTCGTACGAGACGCTTCGCAGTGCCAAAGGTATCACCTGCGCGCACAGACATAGAATGGACTGCCAATCTTATTGTTAGAAATTGGCCATACTTGGGCAAAGCAACATACCACCAAGGCAAACACATCTTTTGGTGTGTGCAGGTCCAGCCTTCCCTTTGCTGTGCCAGCTGCCGCGGCATGGAAGACGGCAAGAGCCACTGCGATAGCCCCCGCTGAAGCGTGAAGGCGTCGGCAGGATCGGAGCGACAAGCCAAGGATATCCGCGAGTAAACCAAGGTATGGGCCTGCGAAGCAGAAGATAAAGTTGACGACGGAGAGAGTGCCAGATCGAAGAATAGCCTGATCCATGCTGGGGTGGGGAGCTACAATGCAAGAAATAGTGACCCCTACATACGCTACAAGTAAAAAAGCATCGCTACGACTCCAACGATCAAGACATTTGCCGCCGCGTACCACAGTTGGGTAGACCAAGTAGTCAGACGCTACTTTTCTCATTGTATTGAAAGGTAGGAGCACAGATTTCAGCGCGAACGGACAATAAGCCTGTGTGAAACGGTAGACTGGAAGGCGCAGAGCCAGTAGGCAAAGCAAGGCACCACAGACCACGGAGTACAAGAGGGTGATTTCGTACATGGCCACAATGTTGGTAGAAAAGAAATTCGGGTCCAAAAAAGTACAAGTTCGATATTTATATGATTTGGCTAGCCGTGGTAACAGCCATTTGCACACAAAAGGCTGTTTGTCTGATAACTATCCATGTTTTTTTCGCTACCACCATTGCAACCAAGCCGCTAATAAGTTGCCGCTGCAGTGTCTAATCGAAGTCTCTGACTTCGTTGAATTCTCAACACGAGTGCACATGTACCGGTACCAACGTATATCTACCATATAACAATTTAATGGCTGGTGGTGACTTTTGGCTCCAGTTTCGCAGTAAACGATGCAGCTGCGAGCGGGAAAAAGCGATGCTGAAGTGCCGGATCTTGGGAGTGACGAGATGCCGGGTAGCTCAATTTCGAGGCCATAAAGGTCAACTCTCCAACTTGTCCTCCAAAGCAGCTTCCATTTTCCCCAATCTGGCAATGTACAGAGCAGAAAATTGATCTGTACTCATTAGCCATGTTTGGTTCTTCCAGAAGCGCTCACTCATCGTTGGGAAGATTTACGCTCCATGGTTTTAACAGGCGATGGCGATGCTAGTGGGAGCTCTCTCCTCCGCTAAATCGTAGTTACACTAGCATTTCAGGTACGTACATGTAAGGGTTTCAGCACTGCACCGATGAAGCCCCCCCTCAGCCCTTTTTTTCTCCTATTCTTCTTTTTTTTTCTCTTTGGTATAAAATGACGAGCCATTTCTAGCTGCCACCGTCTACACATTTTTATCGGAGCACCCTGGCCCCCGTCACTCGCCAGGAAGTAGTCGTCCATATCAGACTGCAGAGCTATCAGTGGACTACTTGACTCCACTAACCCCACTCACACCACTCGAGAAAATCCCGAATCCCAGAGTAAATAGTGGCGAAGCTGGGTCCCGTCATGATCAGCTCCATGAACGGCTCAACAAGGCGGGAAGTGGCCGGTCCAGCAAGCGCCTCACTACGTAGATCTGACGACGCTCCCAGGGGCCAGCATCATTCGAGGAATTCAGAACATTGAATCTCGTATTTATTGTTTTCTAGTCTGTTTGAAAGTGCAGTATCATGGCTGTCTCACCATGGCTTGAGGACTCGATACCATCCTATCTATGTAAGCCCCCAAAGGTACAGGAAAAGGCGAAACTAATGTCCCTTTTTTTGTCAAATAAACATAATAGTTGACAGCCATTCTAGGCTGCAGCGCAGCGCCTCTAAGTACCCACTTGGTATCTAAGACTTCCAGCAGTGGAAATAGGCAGTCGAACTCAGTTGTTACTTTTGCACATCTATACCGAGAAAGGCGTTTTGAGTGTCACTTTTTTGCTCATTGCCAAATGCCGTAGTTTTCGGCCAATAATCTTCATTTCAAGAAGAGATGTTTTCCTGCATCGCCCAAAGCTGATCCTATTGTAACAAAGCAATAATTGGTGCACATTTGTCAAAATAACGGCCGAGTTCAACTGTTTCTTTCCCCAGCAAAAAGTTTCGGGTACCTGACGGGTACCTGGTGGCGTTGCTCCACTCACTAAAATGGCTGCCGCTATTATTCTTGTTTGACCAAAAAAGTGTGACAGTCGTTTCGCCCTTCTCTGTATAACGCAGTTTGTAGCAGAACAACCATCATGTCAACTTCTTGCTCCGCTGAAAGTATCCTTATTCGCCTCCCATGAGCTTTTTGAGCCATTACGAGGGCCTGGTCGAGTAAATGGCGGCAAGAGGCTGTACTGGTGCAGTTGGCCGAGCAGGTCGGAGGCTACGTCCAGCAGCCACAGATTCGGTGGTAAGCTTATTTCTTCGAAATATCCTTGACCCCCCAACCTTTTGGTTTCCAGAGCTCGCTCTTTCTAGGTTGCTCAGCAGCCCGCGCAGGATTTTTGCTGCTGCCTACTGTAGCTTTGCCTTACATCTAGATACAACATACTGATTGGCTGTCCATGCTGTGTACCACTATTTTGCCGCCTCTCTGGTTGCCGTACAGTGGCACTTCTATGCTTTCCTAGATGTCTCCGTGTTGTTTGCGACGCTTTGCCTCTAACTCTCAGTGCCAGAAATAAGGTAGCTTAAAATTGGTCGGCTGCCGTCGGCTACCGTCGGCAAAGGAGCCTTAGACAGCGGCAATTTGCTGATGGTCGCTTGCACCACCAAGCTGTGGCTTTGTACATCTGCCTCTCGCTGAGAACTAAGGATCTTCAGCGTAGTATGCGATCAAAACTGATGGGCCGGCCTAGTAGCGGGGCTGCAGGCACATCCGATCTTCCAGAGGCAGTGTCTCAAAGAACCCACCTTCAACTACCATCCGTACAGTTCATGCGATCGCTATCATCGTGCCTATGCCTGATCGAAATTATTCCCGCGTAGCGCACTGATGATCTCCCCCATACCCTGATATGCGGCTACGATTGGAGAGGACTCTTACTATAACAATAGTCGTGTGGTTGCTTTACATTGGAAATTCGTGCCTACACTGTGAACCTCACTCATGTGCACCAGGTGTTCTTACGTCATGGAGCAAAGGCACCTACATCAAACCGCGTCAAGTCTCGCAAAATGGAAGAGGGATTTTGGACTCCGTAAGCTACGTAGCTTGATTTATTTCGCTGTGCGAGGGTGCGTTACCCACTTGTTGCCTTCAGGCAAATGCGCAGACCTGCAGCGGACCAGCCGTCTAATTCAATCCAGCTGCGGCTTAAGGTTGTCATCCAAACTTAGCGTTTATGTGACGAGGATGCTTGAAAGAAAGCCCAACATGTCCATTTTCGACTTCTATTCAACGCACCATGCTTTGGGTCATGCTGCAACAATGCATGGGTCTGTCGTAAGCATCTTCGGGCTAGGCAGCTGGCAATCAGGACCAGAGCCGCTGAATTTGGCATTGACAGGGGTCCCTACCACCGAAGCTACCTGTACAGAGGTATCCTCCTGTTGTGGCTACCACTAGTCTACAGCAATTTTGGTGGGAGGACATTTTCGGATGAGTGAATTCTTCGAAATACCCTTGCCCCCCCAGCTTCGGAAATGCCACTGTTCCCAGGAGCTTCCCCTTCTCAGGTACTTTGCTCGATGTACCTTGCAGCACCACCGCTTCGTCCTTTGAGATCAGCAGCCCGTAAATGATCTCTGCCACCTTGCCGACAACATGATGCCACCTGGCATCTGAGTGCAGCCTAGAAGACAAAGTTCCATCTCTCCTACCTCCAGCAGCCACAGAATCGGTGGTAAGCTTGTTTCTTCGAAATACCCTTGAACCCCCAAGCCCTTGGTTCTCCAGAGCTCGCTCTTTTCAGGTCGCTCAGCAGCCTGCACAGGATTTTCACTGCTGCCTAGCTTTGCGTTATATATATAGATATAGCGTACTGATTGGCTGTCCATGCTTTGTACCTCTGCCTACTATTTTGCCGCCTCTCGGGTTTCCGTGCACTGGCACCCTATGCTTTCTTTGAGGTCTCCGTGTTGCTTGCGACGCTTTGTCTCTGTAATTTAGTACTAGAAGTAAGGTAGCTGGAGGTTGATCGGCTGCCGTCGGCAAAGGAGCTTTAGCCTCCGGCAATCTGCCGGTGGCACCCGGTCACCAAACCGTGGCCCTGCACATCTGCCCCTCGCTGGGGATTAATGATCTTCAGCGTAGTATGCGATCAAAACTGATGACCGGCCGGTGGCGGGGCTGCATGCACATCCGATGTCCCCGAGGCATTGTCTTAAAGAAGCCTACCCTCGGATACAAATCATTCGATCGCCATCACCGTGCCTGTGCCTAGGGCCGCTCACCGATTGAAATCATTCCCGCGTAGCGCACTGATATGTCCCCCAGACACTGACATGCGGCTACGATTGGCCAGAGGGCCCTTGCTATGATTGCATCGTGTGGTTGCTTTAGATTGGGAGATTCGTGCTCACACTGCAAACCTCACTCATGCACTAGGTATTCTACGTCATGGTGCAAAGGCACCTGCATCAACCCGCGTCAAGCCTCGCGAAATGGAAGAGCCTTTGAACAGACAGAAAGCCATGAGTACTGTACCATGGATATAAAAATTCCACCATAATTATGTGTGTTTGCGATTTGGACTCCGTGAGCTGCGTAGCTGACTTCTTTCGCTGTTGCGGGGGTGTACCACCCACCCACTTGTTGCCTAGTGGCAAATGCGCACAGACTTGCAGCGGACCAGCCGTCTGACTGAATCCCGTGCGGCTTAACGTTGTCATCCAAGCTTTGAAAATTGGACAAACTAAGACTCCATGCATGCGGCCCCAAAACGGCTTGCATAGATCCGTATGGAGCCTTCCCTCACGATCATTTCGCTTAGCTGGCAAGCGTAACAGGAAATATTGCGATTGCCCTGATCGCGTCGCAAGTCGGCCTTGCAACCGAGTCCTTTGCCCACAATCATGCGTTGCAGTCTGCATCGTACGATTTCACTGCATTTTCTATTCTAGGACCTCTCATTGCTACGTCGGCTATTATGTTCCCGATTCAGTGGTATTATTCTGTGCAACTGGATAAAGGCCGCGAGGCGACAGAGGGAGCGTTACTCTGCATCGAACCGCGTTTAATTAGGCGTTTCTGTAAGCTTTGGGTGTAAATAAGGCAACGTTTGCAAGCAGCTTTGAAGCCATTCATAAGAACGGTGTGGGTGTAAATCAGCTGCGTTAGTCCTGACCATCAACCTGGAGGAGCGGTCAGTACACAAACTGCAACTGCCATGGCCATGCACCTGCATAGCTGAGCACAACAACACCAAAAATACTTTTCGCTGGCGTATTGTATTGTATTGTCTTGAGCGTAAATAGCGTCCGGCGCGACACTGTCTAGATTTTTTTGCTTAGCGCTAAAGGCCCAGCCTGCTAGTACGATGCGGCCACTTATACCCCCATTCTCGACTTTTTAGCGCCAAGCTAAAATTTTTAGACAAACTCGCACCGGACGCTGGTTATGCTCAGAATTGACCATTGCACGAACCAAACTGCTCGTCGTTGATGGCCTGCCTGAAAGTGTAGGCAGATTCTCTAAGCGTATTGACCAAGCCCTACCAGGCAAGCACACGAAGAAGATGTACGATCAACTGACCCGCAAAGAAGCTGCCGTGCT
>JAPFRM010000194.1:0-12238 GCA_030778325.1 Beauveria medogensis
GGAGTACATACTGGAGAAGCGGGGTAGAAGGGTTGGATTTCTTTACAAACAACAAAAGCACCAAGAGCCACCAAAACAGTCAAACACAATACACAGCAACAGACAAGTACTTCACAGAGCCTAACTATCCAAGCATAGTTAGGGTCGGGACCGCATATGTTTTACATCAATTGGCAACAACACCACCAACAGCTCAGAACATGCGCATCAGGACCGATAACATTCAAGAACGCACAGTCGACCCATATTCATGCAGACAACCACACCGATTGACGATTTCTAGTGCGTCAGGGTGCTGTGGTGTCGTCTGTGTGGAATCGCGTTGAGCATGGATCACACATCACCGAGCACGCCATAAAAATGTCACAACACATAATTATAGTACGTCGACACTCAAATAGCGCACTCCAAACATGAATATCCTGGTAGGCTGTTGGGTCCGCAATGCCCTCTAGAACGTTGCAAGATACAACAGCCGGCAAGTGATAGCACAAACACAGCCAAGAGAACCGAGAGGGCAGGGCACGGCTCTGTCCACAGAAATGGAAAGCCTCGCGAACGAGTGGTTACTAGTATACAGAAGTTAAGAAGGGCCAGGAAAGGCCTGACAAGTCAGAGACACAGTACTGCCACACATGGCCATCTGTATGATAGAGTTGTCTGAACCGAAGATAAAGCGAACTTAGCCAAAGAAACCTTTATCTTCGGGGCTAGGACAGCAAAATCAGTAGATAGAACGCTGCATAGCTGCCGACGAGTTGGCATATAAACCACTATACACTATTACCAGGTACGGATTCGTATTCTTGGTCAAGTCGACGAAGGCGGCTGGGACATTCTATGAATAAAGTCAAGTCAAGTCAAGTCAAGTCAGACCCTACTATAACTTGTGCGTACGAAGAATTGCGCACGAAGAATTGCGCACGAAGAATTGCGCACGAGGATGTCGGCCCGTAGCTTGGCGTTGCCCAGAAGTAATAAAGCGACGTCTGCCTTTAGCAGCTATAACTTGCGTGTACGACAAAAAACGTCCTTGCTATTGTTGCTTGTGATTTGAGCCTAGGTTTGAGGGATGCCTTCATTTGGACAGGCATTCGCACTGCGTACGCAAGTTCTCGCACATAGCTGTGGGCAGAGTGGAGGTGTCCTCATTTGGCAGGGCATCCGCACTGCGCTGTGGGCAGACATTTGGCAGGGTATTCGTACTGCGCACGCAGGTCCTCGTACGTAGTCATTGCCACGGTCATGGCGTCCTCATTTGGACGAGCATTCGTACTGCGCACGCAGGTTCTCGTACGCAGTCAATAAAAGCGTGACGGAATTCGGGGGCAGCAGGGCTTTTATGGCCCAGCACGTTGGTGCCTTGCCCCACTGCGTGCGTAAGGGCAACGCTCTAATTTTAGTGGCAATCACCTAAGTGGATGGAGGGGTTGCACCAGCTCGGAGCACCATTGTTTCATCTGTCAACCTGACTGTTGTTGTGGGGCGCTGGTCTCCATATGGTCGGCTGAGACTAAGCCTCTCGTCAATATGCTCTCCAGTGACGATTTGTCTTTCTTCTTGAAATCAGAAAAGAAAAAGAATTGTTGACTACAGTATAGTAGTAGCATACATCAGTTTAAGTCAGATAATCATGCATTCCTGTAGAGAATAACGTACCTCGCCATGCGTACAGACGGTTCTTTCGGCGGGAGTTCGCGCGAGGTGATAGGGCCATAATGCAGCCTTACACCCCTCCCCCAATCTTGCAGGAACGATCTCCGATTGGAAAGTGGCTGCACCCAGCTACAACAGACGAACTGCACCTGACTAAACCGTGACCGCAGCGAAGTGGTGCAATTTGCACTTAATGGCAACACACTGTCATGTGCTGTAGCTGTTGAATCAGCCGGAGGGAGAACTTTAGCGAGGTGCTGTCCCAACCATGCTCTCTCCTGTTAAGCCCAACCGAAATAGAGGACAATGAATATGTAGGCATAGGCCCGGTCAGGGCACCAGACCAAGCAGCTACCCAGGAAACCCACTGGCCTCATGACACAGCTATTGATTGGCTCAGCACACTTGCGTTTAACTTACCACTCTGAGCTGGAGGGTGGCATTCAAATGGGTTTGCAGGTGGATGCCCACAAGATTGGCCCCTGTGTGGGCATGCCCTGTGTTGGCATCCACCACCCTCAGCGCCGCCCCGATAAGGTCGCAGCGGTGTGGGCTTGAGGGCCAGCGCTGGCTGAGGCGTTACAGCCCTACACCGGGCTGGCGCTGCGACTGTACATAAAAACACCATCGTGCGACTAAACGCAGCGCGGAGAGTTATCTGCTTGAGCACTGATCTGTTTAACAGTTCCAGTTGAGCTCGTATGTATTCGTTGCTAGGAAAGGAATGTACAACGTTAATAAGTAATGCGTACAAAACGTCACAAAAAAGATCGGACCATTGGCGATGCCCTAACTGGTTAGGTGTCTTGCTACTATTGGACGGTGTTCAATTTCGGGGCGGCAGTATCTATACCAAGTAATAGTTGGCAGCACGTTGATGTGCGTCGGCAGTTTACACATGTTCAAATCCGCAGACGAGGCGTGGCCCTTGGCTCCAGGGGACATTAAAGTAATTTTTGCGTTCGGGACGGCCTCGTGCAAGACTGACGAATGAAATAAAAAGGCCCCGTTCCTAGTATCCCTCTAGCTGACAGTTACACATTTTGGCTCGGCAAGGTAATATGTCATCAGATAATGATCACCGTAAGAACAAAATGCGTGGCGTCTAATCGAGGCAGGAGTGATTCGGACTCTAAATCGCCGGAGCCTCGAAGCCGCTGCAGCGCAGGCACTTGCCGGGGCGGCACAGCCTTGTCTCCGTAGCATAGGTTTTATCGCTTGGGCACTATCGAGCCTGGGCACTATCGAGCCTGGGCTCATGAGCCTAGGCGCGGTGCAGCGCAGGCACTATAGCCTGGGCGGCACAGCCTAGTCTCCGTAGCATAGGTTTTGTCGCTTGGGCACTATCTAGCCTGGGCTAATAAGCCTGCCCAGCTGGCGCGGCCTTAGGCAGCCCATCGCATATCCCAGCACATAGCGTAACCTAGCACATGGCACACCCTAGGACGTGGCGTATCCTGGTACATTATATGTGCTAGTGCATACGTTCCAGCCCTCGGTATATGCTGGAGTACAAACAGGCAGGAAAGCCTGGTGAAAGTGACCCCCCTACACTTTACTGCACCTACCGACTGGTGAAAATGACCCCCTGTGCTCTACTGCACCTACCAACTGGTGAAAATGACCCCCTGTGCTCTACTGCACCTACCAACTGGTGAAAATGACCCCCTACACTTTACTGCACCTACCGACCGGTGAAAATGATCCCCAGTACTCTGCTGCACGTACTGACTGATGAAAGTGACCCCCCTACACTTTACTGCACCTACCAACTGGTGAAAATGACCCCCTGTGCTCTACTGCACCTACCAACTGGTGAAAATGACCCCCTGTACTTCACCTGCGCCTACTAACCGATGGAATTCTCCTTCCTCTGCAGTGCACCCAACGCTCTGTATGCCAAGTTTGCAATTACAGCTAATAGTGCCAGGCAGGCACGCATGATCACTTGTACATTTGGTACATATACTTGAACAAAAGCTTTCCCGGTCAAATTTACCTCCCGTCAGCTCAACTCTGCTGGGAGATTCGTCGCCTTCACACGAGAGTGTATGGAAAAAGGGGGTGTTTCATACGAGAGCGTATGCCTTTATACGAGAGCGTAAGAGCGTATGGAAATAGGGGGTGTTTTATACGACAGCGTATGGCTTCATACAACAGCGTATGGAGATACGCCCACCCCCCTTCCAGACTGGTCAAACACCCGCTCCCCTCCACCAGCCCAACGTTAGGCTGGGCACAACGTTGAGCTAGGCACAACGTTGTGCCCGTGAAGGGGAGCGGGTGTTTGACCAGCCTGGAAAGGGAGTGGGCGTTGTGCCCGGCACAACGTTGTGCCCGTGAAGGGGAGCGGGTGTTCGACCAGCCTAGAAGGGGGGTGGGCGTATTTCCATAAGCTGTCATATAAAGCCATACGCTGTCGTATGAAACACCCCTATTTCCAGACGCTCTCGTATAAAGCATACGCTGTCGTATGAAGGCACACCCTATTTCCATACGCTCTTATATTGCTCTATATGAAGGCTTATTGCACGCCTCCTGCCCTCATACGCTCTCGTATGAATGTATGCATGCCTCCAAGTTAGGTGCAACCTCGTTGTGAGGGTTTGGACGATTTATATAACGTATCTAAACGATCTTGGTACTGTATAAAGAGGAAGAATTGAAGAAGTAAGAAGAAATACACAATTAGCGAGGTTCAGCGAGCCCCGCTTCCCTCTCTGGACCGAAAAAGCAAGAGGTCTAACCAGTTAGCTACCCATCAGACTAGGCCAGAAGCTCCTGAGCAATGCACAGAGGAATTTACAGGCCAACTATTGGCGATATTGCAATTTAACTCTAGAAATCTGAAATAAGCACAGTATAGACAGCTAGATGATCACGTCTTTACGGCGGCGAAACGATTTCGCGAGATTTACGGGGATATGTAACGACTTGGTGCGATGTCCTGAGCGCCGTCCTGCCGTGGATGTCGACGCTGGTGGATGTCCACACGAGTATAGTTTGTGACGGCCCTGCTGCTGGGATGTCTATTGTGTTCCAGCCTCGATAACGGCTGGCCTGCCAAGGCTATCGCACAGTGGAGGATGGTTTTGTAGTGCCAGCCTTTGGGCGAGGATGTCCTCACAGAGCTATCCTCTTTCTAAGGCTGTCCCACGTCAGGGGCTGTGAAAGTCATGCAGTTGACTGCTGGTAGTTCTGCAACCGCACAAACGCCTTAGATCACTAGATGCGGGTAAAATGTTTTATTTTCTGACCAACTTCGCTCGGGCAAAAATTTACTACCGATTCTCGCTTGGACCTCAAAATGAACGTTAAACTCATTTGAACTTATTTCTGAAGCCTCAACATCTTTTTCTTTTCGGGAGCAGTGATGATTTCGCTTTCTATGTATCTAAACGTAACTACTGATCGTCTGTCCCTACTCTACTACCGCTGCCTATATTTTGCCGCCTCTCTATTTGCCTCTTACCGGCCATTGATGCTCGCTTTGATGGGACCTTGATGCTTGCTGCCTTCCAAGCCTTTGCTTCTGTTCTTCTTTGTGCCAGAAACAGGGTAGTATGCCCCGGGGTGGGTGGTTTGGCTTAGCTGCCGCCGGCGCGGGGATTTCGAAGAAGCACACTATGGGGTGCGAATCATCTGATCGCGATCGCCTATTCGATCGAACTTATGCATGTTCGCCGTTTCATCTTGGTTTGCATCGTTTTGTAGCATTGTACTGGTTAAGAGGTGCCCCGCTTATTGCACTCCATCTAGAGCCGAGGCGGAGGCGTCCCGTCTCTCGTCTTCCTCAGCATTTCTCGTTCGCCATCAACCGGATCAAACCTCGAACTTTACTGCAATGTCCCCGGTCACAAATTCTATGCTCAATGCTCGACGCGAGAAAGACTGTACCGATATTACAACAGAACGAAAGTACTTCCATATTGATGGTTCGTTTGTCAAACGCAGCCTGCGCCCGCACGAATGGCAGCATAGTCCTTTTCGAGGCTCATTGTGCATACCTCGCCTTGGCAACGAACGTCTCTTGAATGAAGCTGCTGCCTTACGATTTATCACCAAGAACACGGATATTCCTGTACCGAAGTTACATGCATGCTTCGAAGATGACGGGGCTGTTTACTTGATTACGGAATATATTGATGGGGTCCCAATGGCTGATCTTGAACCAGAGAAACGCAAGACTGTCGAGACGGAGTTAGAGGTCTACATTGCAACTTTACGAAGTCTTCAGTCTAATGTGTGGGGAGGGCCTTCTGGACTGGTAAGCTTCTTGTGCGCCACTTGTCCTTTGCCCATAAAACTGACCTATATAGGTTATTCCACCATATCGACTACTTAAGCACCCTGTTCGTGTGGAGTGGGCAATGAAGCCAAGAGAGGTCAAAGATTTGGTTTTCTGCCATAACGATTTGTCCGCGCATAATGTCATTGTCAACCCAGAGACATTGAAAGTCAACGCCATTATCGATTGGGAATACGCTGGGTTTTTCCCCGAGGAGTTTGAAGGCATGTTCTTCCGCCGTCCTGGTCCGTCGATTGCGCTTGATGGAGAGGTTAATGACGAAGAACAGTTGTTGAAAATCATGTACGAAAACGAGCAGGATAAACAATGATTTTTTTGACACGTCCGTTCAAGCTATACATCTATCTTGATCACCGTCGTGATTTGACATGAACATATTGTTGGCCATTAAACAGCCTCGGCACGATATTCGCGAGTGCCTTGGCAACTGCGGATAGGCTTAGCTGTTGTCTCTGTTCGCTTTATCAGCTCCGTATACTTACTATCTATCAAGCGTGCGTGCCATCAGATTGAATGAAAGGGCATTGTGACTGCGTAGAGGAGTAAGAGGCTCCGCAGGTACTGCATTTGACAGTTGTTGAAGGCATTTTTAGGTAATTATTGGCAGTGTATTTCCTGCGTGATGAGAATAAGTAAAGCTCGGTTGAGGAACTCGCCGCAGCATGGATGATGGGTGTTCAAACGTTTAAATATACCCTCTGTATGACTTGAGATTGGAGACAACAGATGGGGGCTCGGTGGCTGTATTCAGTCGCGCCCACTCCCATGCTCTGTCGCCAATAGGAGAGTTGTATTTCGCGCCTTAACAGAGGCCTAAAGGTAAGGCAACTAGGTCGACCAACTTCCACATAAATCAAATATGGGACATAGATGATTGGCCTTCATGTCGACACGGGCGTGCTGCGGTCTGAGGCTGACATGCAGTAACGCAGCGTGATGAAACTACTGTACAAAATGCATGCTCCCATTCACAAGTTCCCTTGCACAGCCTAGTACTGTAGGCGCATGCGCCATGGCACCAATTTGATCATGTGAAGTAGAATTCACTGTCACACGTCGCGAGTAACCGCCCGTGAATGTTGCATTGCCTTCATCTCTCCATGAACGACGCATTTGACTGGCGGAGTAGTGGCGGTGCGGGTTCAAGGTAATGCTGCCTGGAGTAGAATATTAGGCTAGCGGCCTAGCTACAGGACCAGCTGGTGTGGAAGGTGATTTCCATGCGGGCGAATAGAGTTCCGACCTCTAGGCAGCAGCCCTGATTAAGCGCCAGCATTGCTATCGGCTGTGAGCCCTGGGCGGTTTTGAAAGACTCATCGTGCGCCTCAATACAGGCGGTTCCAGTTTAATTGGCTAACGTAGCTTCGATTCGCGTTCACGGCACGCCCAGCTTAGGCAACAGGCAGAAACAGTGACATCTTGGTCCCCTATGATTGGGTGAGTTTTGTGGTCCTCCAGCAGCTGGCCACAATTCGGCTGTTTTAGCCTAATGATCTGAATCACTTTGAATGTCCTTTTCGTTGTTTTGCCCCAGCCGCTCACGCTGCCTAGGCCACACTCTTTTCTGGACCACAGAAAAATAAACATCCATGAGACCGGACGCACTAAGAAAGGTAAAAAACACTTCCCAGAGGCAGTGATTTTGACCGTTCGGGCTGACATCGCTAGGGGATTAAGCTAGCTATCCCTCAGTGGGAGTTTGTCATAGCAGCCACTAAAATAGCCCCCCAACCACTACTAGCTCAGAGCCTAGCTAATTAGTTAGGCGAGGCATTGAGCGGCGTCCACCTGCTGCTTCGTCAAATGCATTCTCCAGACGCGAAGCCAACACGCATAAGTGAAGCTGGTTAAGCTTGTTGAAGCTTAGCACTGTATTTTCACATCCTCAACCGAACGAAACGTTCAATAATATTAACATGTAACTACCGCCGTGACTTGCTCGAATATTTCGCATCTTATTCTGCGTTGTCGCTTTGCATCTCAAGAAATCGCTTCTCCGTCCAATCGAATATGTTGTCGTATCTAAAGCCACGAGCCGACAAGGCGTTGCGGAACAGTCGGCGAAGGTAGGCGTAATCGGGTCTGTCCTTGAATCCCAGTGACCGAGTATAGCTAATATATGTCGCAAACTCCCTGGGAAGGTTCTCGCAAAGCTCTGTCACCGGCACGTTTAGCTTCTTCCGTTTGATCAACTCGTTCTTCTCCTCCTCAGTTGCAGCTTTGAACCCTTGCCAAGGCAACGAGCCACGCGCGAAGTACAACAACACATATCCCAGCGACTCCAAGTCATCTCCCCAGGACTGTTCTATTGCAAAATTAGCGAGCAGCGGCAACAAGGACTATGCAGAACGCACCTCGTCCATTGTGATTGTTCAAACTCGCGTATCGCCGAGTGCCACCAAACGGCCGGCCTTGCATTATCTCGAAACGCTCAGCATTGCAGAACTCCTTGGCCAAACCGAAATCTATAGTGTATAATATGTTTCCTTTGGTACCGGTTCCCATCAGAAAATTATCTGGCTTGATATCCCGATGCAGGAACCCCTTGTCGTGAATGTGTTGGATTCGAGAAATGGCCTGGTCGGCTATGAGGAGAATCGTCTTGATCGAGAATCGCCGGTCGCAATAGTTGAAAAGATCTTCGAGAGATGGCCCGAGAAGCTCATGGACCAACGCATAGTAGTCGCATTCTTGTCCAAACCATCGGACTCGCGGTATGCCGACGCCTCCAGCAAGCACCTTATAGGTGTCTGCCTCAGCCTTTATGATTTCGGGATCATTGTTCACATGCATTAGCTTGATGGCAACCTCATCTTTCAGCTTCGTATCAGTTCCTGGCTATGTCAGCAGCTGTTCAGAGACGAAAATACACACACATACCAGCATAGACCAGACCAAACCCTCCTTCCCCAATTTTATAGTCGATACGGTATCGTTCATCAATGAGGATGTCCTGACAAAGCCATAAGTCAGTCAACGCAGTTACTTTCATAGTCAGCAAACGTTTCGTACCTTCATTTTCCGCGCCGACTGCCATGTTGGCGGTTGAAAAATGTAATGTGAAGTGGAAAGGGAGGATCGCAACGGTCAGCCGCCAGCCCTGTCCATTCCGCCAGTGGGGAAAGGACGCCCAGGCAGAAAGCTGGCTCCGGACCCCACAATCACGCCGACCTAGCCAGGTCATCCCCTCCACCGTGAATTACATATTGTTTCGGTGACCTGCACTCGTCATCCAACGATTCCAGACTCAACATGTCCACTCTGATGCAGCACGCCCAGACCTGATAGCAATCACAGTGGGCGGGTGAAGACCGGGTGGTTAGGAGCTATTCGTCACCCGACCCGCACCAGGCAAATCGCGTGCTCGCTCGCCCTATCATTTCGTCCTTCTAGGCGCCGGCCGTTTCTGAGAAGCCGGCGCTGTTCACGCCAACTCATCATCCCCAAATGCCTTCCTCTTCTTTCATTTCTAAGCAACAATCCATGTACGACTTGCAGAACCGAAAAAGGGTGAACACATACGATTCCATACAAGACAGTCTTCCTGCGAAGAGGATCAAGTTGACCTCCGCGGTGCGCCTAGCCTCGAACTTTCCCCCGAAATTCTGGGACAACTTGTCAAAAGTTTGGCTTACGCCTCGTGCGCTACGCGAAAAAGACCGTCGAAACGGCGCACGGTCTCCTGATACAAATTCTCCGGCTCCGACCACTGTCACAGCGACAACTCTCGCTCGATTTGCAAGACGCGGTGGCCCAGATCTTCGCCATCTTCGTGGGGTAAGTGCGACGTCAACCAATTCGCAGAGCGTCCACTAATGCCAAGCTAGTATCCTGAACCGAAAAACGCTGCACGAATGAGCTCCAATCGACCCTCCACACCCTCAAGCCGACGGACTCAGTCTACAAAGGCGACGAGCGTTTCCTCGAAGGTCAAACGGTCATCCGCCTATGACAAAGATTTCGAGCAGAACCTCATCGACCACAATATTTACCCCAAAGGATTTCAGTATTCTGATGATGACTCAATACCGGAGCCTAGCAACTTAGACGACATTGTCCAAGCATTAGCGGCTCCCCGGGCATCTCTGTCGCCGTCTCGTTTCTCTCGCGCAGTCTTCAAAAATTTCGCGCTGGCAAATGACCGTGTGATATCTGAGGGCAATGTTATGGCTAAGATACTTCCAAAAATACTTGGCGACGCTGATATTCCGAGCGAAGGCAACCTTCCCTTCACCAACCTCGACTCAATAACTGACGGGACCACTGTTGACGCAGTGCCTGACTTGTACGACGGATCGTACCCGAAAGATATCAACAGGACGATCAGACAAGCGCTGAGTAAGACGATCATACCCACGAGTCACGGGCATGCACCCGCCGCACCAAATTTCTTCGTGGAAGCCAAAGCTCCACGCGGCGGCGCTGACGTGGCGAAGCGGCAGGCATGCCTCGATGGGGCTGTCGGGGCTCGCGCCATGCACGGCCTACAAAACTATGGCGAGGACGAGCCAGTCTATGACGGTAATGCCCACACATACAGCTCAACCTACCACAATGGCCAGCTTATGCTCTACGCCCACCATATGACTGGCCCGACGGCCGACGGAGGACGGCCCGAGTACCATATGACACAGCTGAAAGGCTACACTCTGACGGGCGATCGAGAGACTTTCGTCACAGGGGCCACTGCTTTCAGAAATACCAGGGACCTCGCTCGCCGACAGCGAGATACACTCATACAGGAAGCTAACGCTAGAGCGTCGCAATCACTGGAAGTATCCGTTGAAGGGCACATAAGCGAGGTCCGTGATGGCGACCATCCACATAGGCATGTTTACCATTTAGAAACGAAAGCATGGCAGGATTCCCACGACGATCTGCAACAGCAAATTGCCGAGACATATGCCGAAGTCTATGAAGACAGTGGTCCCACTACTCCTCCCACACATCAGTATACCTCTGATGAATCGCAAGACCCAGGCCGAGATCCAGCAGCTTCAGGAACCAATGATCCGTCTATGAGCTTTGTGTCAAGCTTCAATTCAGATTTTAGCACGGACACTACACGGCCAAAGCGTGCCCGACAATCATTTGGCTCCCCCACGCAAGAGAGCCGCTTATCAAAGAGCCGATCGCGTGCTACCGCAGTCCAACGATCTGTTGAGTCGCCCACCACTGCTGGAGAACCTGATTTATAGAGGCCAAGCGAGTCTTGCTTGATTGAGACCTAAAACAAAGACAAAATTCATTTTCGGGATTCGGAGGTTCAAGAAATCAAGACTGAGTTAACGGACTGAGTACAAGAATTCATGCATGCAAGTAGTGATTTTGTAGCGGCGTGTTGGACCGAGACAAGCAATGTACGATAGGAGTATGGTAGCACAACATATGTACAGAAACAAAGGCGTCCAATCAACCTTGGTCGATATAGAAGGTGATATGATCGCATGGCGATGCAGACGTCGCAGCCAGGGCGAGCTCATATATGGCGACAAAGATAACTTGTATGAGCATCTGGCTTGTCTCATCGTTCCTCCTGCTGGGCGTGTCAAGCATATTGCAAGTGCTAGATGGAGCCACATGACCGTCGACCGTCTGGAGAACAGAGTGGATGAATATTAGACAGTTTTGGAAGTGGTCAAACTACTGCTGGGACAGAGCGTTTAACCAGTTAGCTACCATGAAATTCGGCCAGGGCTAAACCGGTAAGCAGAACGTATAACAGTGCACCCGGCTGTTCCTTCGCAAGGCTAGTCAGCATTGCAGAGCAAGGCACGAGGAATCGACATGCCATATGTCGGCTATGTTGCAATCTAACTCAAAAATTCTAATACAAGTACAGTACAAGCAGCTGGATCACATCTGAACGGCGGCCTTCTTTGCAATTTTCTTCTGCTGCCGTCCTCTGTGCGCCTTTTCACGGCGCGCCACCTGCCTTTGTCTCCTCTTTGCGACTTGGTCCGATGACCTGAGGCTCACTCCATGAACTAGCTCAACATGACCTCGAAAATGGTCCACGTGGTCAAACTTCTCCTGCCTGCATTTCGGATGGCCACACCAGATCGCCTCACCACGTCGCTCGGCTGTCTCTCGGCGGCCCAAGTGCTCGTCGTCAAAGTGGTCGTTGAGTACCGGCGGACGGCAATACTTAAACTTCCGCGCCTCAACCGGCAGCTGCTCGTCACCAATGCAGTCTGGGCATTGCGTTGTTTCCATAAGCAGTGGAAAAGGATCCGGCCGGAAATCTAGTTCCGACGATGCGTCACTTTCCGG
>JAPFRM010000195.1:0-13163 GCA_030778325.1 Beauveria medogensis
TGGGGCGGAGGTAGTCCATCGGCGTCCGCAACACTATTCGCGTACTGGCACGGTAAGTTGGACTTTTCGCAAAGATCATCTACACGAAGTTCATATCCCCTCATATGTACACACCGTTCTTCGCATCTACGACTGGAGCATCATGAGTGATATAGTAAGCTGTCCAACTCGCGCGATAACTCGCGCGATCAGAGGTCAACATTAACATTAACACTGAAGCGCGCAGCACCCCGACCTCGCGCATATTTCTGATGTGATTATTAGTATGCGACGCGAAATTGGGATACTGAAGGCCGAAATGACGGAGCGCTTTGATCAAAATGCAGCCACCGCGGCTGCGTTGCACGACCGCATTGAGCAGGCAGAGAAATTACGCACTGTGATATCGATGCACTAAATGATGGCATGGCTCAGTCGCGAAACGTCCTCAATGCCGTCGCCACTGATGTTGGCGCATGCCGTCAAGGCGTACAAACGATCAAAGACGTCGTCGCAGCGTGCAAACAGGCTGTAGAGGAATTGCAGCTGCATTTACGGGACAGAATCAGCGACGCGCAAACCGGCATAAAGCAGGCTTGTTGCTAACTAGTGGGCTGACTAACCGCCGCCCAACTGCTGGGAGCTAATAGTATTCGTGGCCCTATTAGCTCCCCCAACTGCTGTATCCTCACAGCCTTCTTCAACGTCCTGCAGAAGAGGGGGGGGGGGGGGTTTGGTGGGTATAATTGCTGTAGCTTGGAACTACGTATTCCTGAGGTCAGGCTAGCCACCACCCTGGCTCCCAGCGCAAGCCCTTGTAGGTAGTGCCCGTAGGGAGTGAAGCGCTGTGGCTTTCTCCCAGATGGACCAGCGGCAGGCTTGCATTCAATCACCCCGCCATTCAAATAGGCCAAGAGGATGAGGATATTCGACTGGCCTGCTTTGCTTTTCCCCTCTCGCCATACGGAAAAGGCCGGCATACTGACGCATTCGTACTCTATTGCTCCAGCATTGGCCAAGATCCAGCTTTTGGTCGAGCCTTAAACGATCCTCTTCTTTCTCAACCTGCCTACCCCCTTCTGAGAGGTCCTCGCACACCAAAGTGCTTAAACGAGCTCAGTTTGTCTCAATTTCCAGTTACCCGACCACACATTCTCCCACTCGACTTCTTAATCAGACAACGGGACTACCGCAGGCGAGAAACCATTACCGTATGGCGACAACTCAGCTGGTGCAAGGCCACGACAACAAAGCGCTCGCCATGCCAGACTTTACGCTTTCCATTGTTGACGGACGCTCTACATGGTCATACGCTGCGGCGTATAGCATGTTCTCCATCTGTTTTATGCTAATAGTTGTATATATAATTATAAGGACCAGAGCCGGGGAATTCGGCGATGGAATTGATGGCGCCGAGGATACAGGCACCATAGCGAGGAGGACAAGCAGCGATGCGGCAGGCGACACCTCAAGCAGAAACCGCCCAACAAAAGCCGAGCCGGGGCTGCATATGCTGCATGACTGTAATAAGCCAAGCATTGAGTAAGTCATAAACAAAACGTCCTTGAACAGGACACTAACTGTTCACTTTCAGCATCGTCGCCGTCCATGGGCTGGGTGCAAATCCAGATTATGCATGGGTCTGGCTGCCCAAGAACAACCCTAGCAATTGCCCGGGATATCCTGATATGCCGTGCAATTGGTTGCAGCAACTTCTCCCGGCCGAATTAACTTGCCGAGTTTTGGCTTTCAATTACGATTCAGCTTGGCTCTCCAACGCGCCTCAACAGCGGCTCTCAAATATATCTGATATTCTTCTAGATAGCCTTCGAAACAGCCGTGATCAGGTAAGTCTACAGCAATCCAAGAAAGGTTCGACCCTGTTAAGCATCATCAGGAACCGGTCAGTGGCAGGCCAATAATCTTCATCGGTCACAGCTTCGGGGGTAACCTCATTGAGCAGGTATGTGGATATCAGCTAAAACCGGCCTTTCTTCAGCTTGTTGACTTCTAGAAAAGGCTGTTGTCACTGCCTCTAGGCATGGCTCGGAATATCTGCCCATCGCCGAGTGCACTGTTGGCGTAGTTTTCTTGGGCACACCCCATCGAGGAAGTCGGGCTGCGGGATGGGGCAAATGGGTTGCATGGCTGGCATCGAGTGTCAGTGATACGGAAGATAGATTATTGAGAGCCCTGGAGGAGCATTCAGATGCTTTGGTGGATCGGCTGGACGATTTTTCCCAGTGGTTGTTTGCCCACTCAGTGCCAGTTGTCTGCGCTTTCGAGCAGCTTAAGTCAGAGTATGCACCTCGCAGAGGATTCTTCGGAAGAAGAATTGGAGTCAAGGAGTTGGTTCGTATCCTGATTATCTGTGCCGCCTCCCTAGCTGACGTCTCCTTAGGTTGTGCCAGAAGCGAGTGCTTGCATCGATGGCCACCGCAAGATACCTCTTCGTGCGGACCATTTCAAGATGAACAAGTTCTACAGTTCTGAGGACCCATCATTCAAGCTTCTCTATCCTACGATACTTCGGATGGCTCAAGGTGCTGATGAGATACTCTATCGTCGTCGAAACCCAAAAGCCATTCCAACAGACGAAAGTTTTACCTCTGGCGATCTCAAGAAATGCCTCCAGGAGATGATAGTCAGAAACCCAGAGGATGTTGTGTCCGATATCAAGAGGCAAAAGGGCGAAAGGGTAGGCCATAGTTGCGAGTGGATTCTCAAAAGAAAGGAATTCTATGTCTGGGCCTCGCAAGAGGAATCGCAGTTTCTCCGCCTCATTGGGTCTCCCGGTGTAGGGAAGACGATGATGGCGACTTTTCTCGTGGAGCGGCTTAAAATGAAGATCGAGAAGTCTCCAACCAAGAGGTTCGCCTACTTTTTCTGCGATGACAAGGACTATAACCGGAGGAAGCCAACCGCCGTACTTCAAAGCCTCATCTGGCAGCTATTGCTCCAGAGAAACGAGCTCTACCAGCACATGCAGTCAGATTTCGAGAAACAAGCGCATGGCAGTGCTTCTCAAACACTCTTTAACGATTTCTCGGCTTTATGGCGGATATTTAAGCTTATGCTTCAAGATACGAGCGCAGAGGAGACCTTTATCCTTGTGGATGCCCTGGATGAGTGTGAGACTTCAACTCGCCAAGATTTACTTTCCTCACTGGCGGCATTGTTTGAGTCAATCTCAGATGAATCATCAGGAAAAGGAAAATTTAAGCTCCTCGTCACGTACAGACCTGATGTAGATGATATCGAGAATGAGCTGAGAAGCATCGGTGTATCTCTACGAGTTGACTCCACAGACATAAACAATGACCTGTCTGAATACATTGGCGTGAAGGTCAATGAGCTTTCGACAAAAAAAGGATACCCATCAAAACTCAAAGAAAAAGTAAGGGATGTGTTGACACAGCAAGTCGGTGGTACTTTTCTTTGGGTATCTCTCATGGTCGCTGAGTTGTGGCGGCCGGAAGTACGAATGCTGGATGTGGATGCCATGCTCGAGCGCTTGCCTCGGGGACTTTACAACACATACGCGGCTATATTGGACCGTGTGGAACTTTGCAATCAATATCATGCCCAATTCATCCTGCGCTGCATGGTCGCGAGCCGGCGTCCGTTGAAGAAAGATGAGATCAAAACAGCCTTTGCAACCTGGAAAACCGGCTCGATACAGAGCGGTGAAGACTTGTCAGTCTATGACGACATTCTAACGGTCTGCAGCTCGATTCTCTGTGTGGGTTCTGGGGACGATCCAACCCTCAACTTCTGTCATCAATCTGTGAAAGATTTCTTGCTCGATGAGCATGCAGTCCGTGCGTGGTATCACACAACAGAAGAGGAAGCGAATGATTATCTTTTCAGAGTCTGCTGGGCATACTTGACCGCTGAGGAGTTCAACCAAGGTAGCCTGCTTGTTCGTCGTGAGGGGGGAAGCATAGGGCGGTTGCGTAACGCAAGCGCTCGGGAGCTACGTGATCATTTTCCACAGCACTTGTTTCTGGAGTATTCCTTAGGGGAATGGGAGAACCATGCAATCGCCAATTCTGCAACCCTTGTACGTTGGCTGGCTACTGAATCTGTAAAAGCGCCAACATTACGAGATGCGTGGCTACTACGAACAGCTAAAGAAGGAAACGAGACTGTCGTGCGGCAACTACTTCAATATGGGGCATCAATGGCCGCAGATATGGACAACATGACCCCCATGCACTATGCCGTATCGAGAAGCAGCAAAGAACTGGCTCAATGTCTTCTCGACGCAGGGGTATATGTTGATATTTCGGTGAAGAGACAGGCTTGGCAGCGACTGGACCAAGTGACTGATGGATCACAAGATGCGCCAGTTCAAGATGAGAGTCAAAGAGGACTCACTGCTTTACATTATTCCGCTTTGATAGGATGCCCTCAGATGACTGAGTTTCTTCTCCAGCAAGAGGCCAATCCTAACGCTGCATCAGAGTTTGGGGAGACACCTCTTCATCTGGCTGTGAAACGAGACCTGGCTGGTGCTAGGTGGCCGGCGTTTTCAGATCGGTGGAATCATTCTACGTACAGAGTGGAAGATATCCTTGAGCTCATTGAATATGATCCCGAAGATGAGGATGATAGAGAATATCGCAGGGTACAGAACATCGTTGAGGAGCACAGGGCGGACGTTCTCACATTGCTTTTAGGCGACACCCGAACGGACGTCAACGCTCGAGATGACGATGGTGCGACCGCCTTGCATAGCGTGAGGTATGGGAGTAGTACATCTTCTGATATTGTCAAAAGACTCATTCAAAGGGGAGCGAAAACCTCTGCTCGTAATAACCGCGGCCAGACACCTCTTCACTTGGCTTGCTCAAAAGGAGACGCATCCTCCATTATCACCTTCTTGGTTCACGGCGCGGATATTGGTGCAACCGACTACAGCGGTGTCAACTGTCTACATTATGCCACAAAGAGTCGAAATGCCAATTCTATCTTGCGGCTGCTTACCGATGATTCAGCCAGTTACATAGGCGCTCTCCCACTGGCAGTGTCGCGGGATCTCAATGGGCGTAATGCCTTGCATCATCTGTTCATCGGGGGAAAACCCGTGGATGAGACAGCCGTGCAACGTCTCCTCGAGTTAGGAGTTAAGTGCAACGAACTGGACAATGATGGAATGTCGCCACTAGCTTACTATCTCAGCGTTTTCTTGCGGGGTGCCAACAACGCCGCTGAAGTAGTAAGATTGCTTCTTCACGGTGGTTCTGACACTAAGTTCAAGACTCGCACTGGTGGATTGAATTTGGCTCACTTACATGCCAAGTCGGCTATTCAGGTGCAAGTGAGGATTTTTCGGATGTTAGCCAGATTTGAGGTGGATCTTCAAGCTACGGATGATGATGCCCGATCAATACTGCATCATTGCGCCATCCGCGGTTCACTTACGAAGGAGGCTTTTGAGTTTCTTCGCAGAGAGGTAGGTCTGACAGTAACGATGAAGGATACATATAGCAAAAATGCGCTGGATTATGCGACGGAAATGAAACAGAAGCCGCGGCCTCCCGGTACTTTTCTCGGAGGCCGCTGGTCGTGGACCGAAGACATACTGCTCGGCATTATGTAAACAAGCTTTGCTTCAATGGCCTGACACTTGACCAAAGTACTCTACAACTGGCTCTGATTATGATTTCGCATACTGGTTCTATCTAGCTATGTTCTATGAAACTTTCATACGTGGACAGACTAAATGAATACACATAACCATCATCATACATATTCAAGAGGCTTCTACAGCTTTTACGCGCGAAGTTTCCACCCCATGTACTGTCTGGACATGGCTTTTATAAGGTCAGTATACTACTAAGGACTTGTCCATGGGCCATCTACTCGAGGTGTATCAGCTTGCTGACACACGCCAAAGCTCGCAAGTAAGAAGTTCATCGACGATATTAGTGTGCTGGCCGTGGAGCAATGTCTGATCAGCAGACTGCCGGCCTTATTTCCATCAGAGACCGTATTGGACCTGCGAGATGACGAAATAGCTCATATTGCAACAGAGAGTCATGCGACGATGCTAGAAAGGATTCGGTATAACGAGAAGCTCGCGGCTCTAGAGGGTGCAAAAGACGACCTCAAGCAATGCCGCGCGCGCTACCACCAGAACCTGGAGACGTCCTTGAACCACAAGCCGATTACACCTGAAGAAAGGGCTCAAATCGAACATCTCATTTTGGAGATCGGTAAACGGTGGACCAAGATTGCACGCAAGCTACATGGTCGCAGCGATAACTCTGTCAAAAATTGGTGATATGCAAGGCATGGGCTCCGCATGCAACTCGCCTGCCACCGAAAGAAGAATCCCGTTAGGGAGGAGTACTGCTGCCGAACCGGCACAAAAGAAGACATGATACGGGCATTATCACCATTGAATACGGGGCCGCCTCACACGACGCGACATTGCCCACCAGCGTCTTGGTCTGGCCCACCTTCACCGCTCCCCTGCTCGCTTGAGTCTCCAGACTACGAAGCTTATCAAAGCACAGCGTTACCATGCAAAACTGCTGTCATTCAACATCAAGTCATCGAAATACCATCGTCACGGGCGTCGCCCGGAACCTTTTTGTCTAGCAGTGATACGATGTGCAGCGTGGATTCTTCGGCGCAGCAATCAGGGTTGCCCACCATACCAAGCTGCCCAGTGCACCAGCAAAGTTCCGACAGCATGAGCGAGGAGCAGATGAGGCTGTCTCTCATACTGGGCTGAGCTGCAAGTCGAAAATATCCTTGCTGCATAAATGTACAGTTGTTAGGATAATGGAGGAAAATCGAATTCATATCTGTACTTGTACGCTCGTCATGCATCTGGAATGTAGCTATCCGGGTCGGTCACAGGTGAAATGACGCTTGCAAATATTTATTGGAATTAGAGATGATATTAAATTTACATGAGAGCCGCTATTGCTGACCTGGGGCCGCACACCAACCAGCCGCACGCGTAGCGGGATCTCAACTCCTTTCAACAAGCCCTGCCTCAGCTGCACACTAAACGGCAAGCAAACAACTACAAACCAATTTGTTCAACGAACCCTGTTAAAGCTCGCCGAAACATATGTAATTCACGGTGGAGGAGGTTAGGCCGGCGTGATTGTGGGGTTCTTGGCCAGCTTTCTGCCTGTGTGCCCTTTCAGTCAACCGCTGCGACCTACCTTTCCCATTCACATTCCGTATTCTCCCGCCAATATGGCGATCGATGCGGAAAATGAAGGTACGAAACGTTTGATGACTATGAACAGAACTCCTTTAACTGACTTGCGACTTTTGCCAGGACATCCTTATTGATGAACGATATCGTATCGACTATAAAATTGGTGAGGGGGGGGGGGGTTGGTCTCGTCTATGCTGGTATGCTGGTGTTTTCGCCGCTTTGCGCAATTTCTAACGTGGCCAGGAACTGATACGCAATTAAACGAGAATGTGGCAGCATCTAGGCAGCCTCGTTTCAAAAGTTCCCTCGGCCACCATCAAGAGGAACAAAGTAAAACCGAAGAAGCAGACATTAGCCTTGTTTTTGCCTCGCGGTTAGAATACCCGTGTGCACGTCACAGCCACGTGTAGGGGTAGCAAGGCTGCAATGGCGTTTGTCGGTATCCTATGCCTATATATAACAAACGAGGGACACCATTTCTCGACTCCAGCATTGAATTGAGGCAGTGGATAGCATTCTAGCTATTCGCGACTTTCTACTCCCAGCAAATATGCGAGCCCCGGTAGAGAATACAGCAAACGAGGCTGCCAGCCCGACCGCAGACCCGTTTACACCAGAGATTAGAAGCTACATCGAGCATCTCGTCGATCGCTTCCACGTGCCGAGCGTCTCAATTGGCATTATCCAAAACGGGCAGACTCATCTTGCGGCACGTTTACACTCATCTTCGAATTTCAGTCTTTCCTGCTAACAGTTTCCGCAGTCGTTTGGTGATGCGCATCTGGGCCAGAACAGAGCCACGTCTGACTCGCTCTACTACATTGCCTCGCTCACAAAGTCCCAAACAGCCACCACGCTCCTTTCTCTTCTCGAGGACCTCGACACCGGCAAGCGCCCAAACGTCTGCCTTTCCTTCCCCGACAACATCACGCTCAAGACGAAGCTACAGGCGCTTATTCCTGATGACTTCGCGCTCGCGGATGAATACGCCACTGCGCACGCCACCCTCGAAGATGCACTGGGCCACCGCCTCGGCGTGGGCGCCAATGACTCCGTCTACGGCGGGGAGGGGTACACAGTACGCGATGCTGTGAGAGCGCTGCGACATCTGCCGATGGTGGCGGAGTTGCGGGAGAAGCAGGAATATCTCAACATGGGCTACATGGTCATCCAGCATGTCATTGAGACGCTGACGGGGAAGCCGATTGAGGAAGCGCATCGCGAGTATATATGGGGTCCGCTGGGGATGGACTCGACATATCCGTCACTCCAAGAGGCCAAGGATTCGGGAAAGCAGCTATGCGCTGGATACATCTATGATCCTTTGGCGAAAAGTGTCGAGGAGACGGCGCATGTGAATGACTATCCGCTCATCGGCGGCGGAGGGGTGATTTCCTCAATTCGCGACATGACAGCCTATCTGCACGGCGTCATGCACGGCACGCTGCCGCTCGGGAAGGACTACCAGAAGAAGCTCCTCACACCGCTGTCTCTAGATGATTCCGGCACGCCCAAGGAGCACTGGTCTACCGGGCTGTACTGCCTCGGTTGGTCGCAGAATACGTACCGCGGACGGCGCGTCGTCTCACACACGGGCGGCATTAACGGCTTCAGTTCGGAGCTGCTCTACCTGCCAGGTGCGAAATGGGGCATAGCTGTTCTCTCCAATAGCAGCCAGGGGTTTTCCGCATGGCAGCCGCTGAAGCTGCGCCTCCTGGACGACGTGCTGCATGTGCCGCCTGCCGAACGACAACCCAGTGCCGAGGACGAGCTCAGCGACAAGCTGGAGCGCAGCGGCGAGCATCTCGCTACCGCGCGCGAGACCATCTACCCGCAGATTTCTATCCCGCCGCTCCCTCTGCCGCTACCGCTGCTCTGCTACGTGGGAACTTACACCAGCGCCGGCCACAAGACGCTGAAGCTCACCGTGGCGAGCCCGCGGGCAACGACGCCGGTGCGGAGCGGGGTAACGGAGGTGCTGCGGACCGAGTTTACCGCGCTCGGGGATTTTGTGTGCGAGATGGAACACGTGTCAGGGGATTTTTTCCTGGGGTGGAAGGATTTCACGGTGCCGGCGGCGGCGGCTCGGGCGGCACGGCGCGTGCAGTTTGTGCTGGATGCGGAGGGGAGCGTGGTGAGGATGGGGATAAATTTTGCGCCGGCGACGGAGACGGGTGATGATTTGAAAATGACTTGGTTTGACAAGGCGTAAATATATTCTGCGTGGGTTATAAGATGCTGATGACGATTGCGTTGTCAAGAAGGGATTATCCTTGCTTTCGAGTACCTGGTAGATAGCAAGAAAGTATAATAATTATGCTTTATTTCATTTCATTTAGTTTATTACGCCCGGTGACTTTTCCTGACACTGTTGCCTGCGTCGTACCGCAAGGAGTCCGGTGACTTGGCCGCTGCCCACCAGCATGTCACGGCTTGTGTCGAGGAGGAGCTTGATCTGCGGCGACTTACCAGCATCCAGGGCTGGCTCTGGCTGGCCGGTATGCCTTTGCCACCACGTGCCCTGTATCACCAGCTCCTGCCAGGCCGGGAGATCTTTGTTACAGAGCGGATGGATATGCATCTTGTCTGGACCACTAGCCGGATGTTCTTGAAGCCGATCCCGCGTTTTCTCTTGGAGCCAGCCTTTTGGATCCGATACCTCACCTGCCAAGAGTGTGAGTGGTTCTCCCGACACAATATGGCTAACCACGCCTTCACCCGAATATCAGTACTTGTATGCTCGTCATGCATCTGCAATGTAGCTATCCGGGTCGGTCACAGGTAAAATGACGCTTGCAAATATTGATCTTAGATTCACTTGAGTGAGCCGCTATTGCTGACCTGGGGCCGCACACCAACCAGCCGCACGCGTAGTGGGATCTCCACTCCTTTCAGCAAGCCCTGCCTCAGCTGCACACTAGAGGGCAAGCAAGCAACACTAACCAGTCACATCGACTTGCATGGGTGACGTTCCATCTTCCTTGAAATCTTTTGGTGTTCGCCTAATTGGCAGAGGATATATCTTATCCTACACATTCGGTTTAATATTTTTTACACGGAATTCCCATTGACAGAACATACCATGTCAATATGAGTTGGAAAGCAATTGTCGTTCGTTGAGCAGTAGTCATAGTGCCGATGTTGTCGGCGCACTAAGACATAAAAGTCGGCCCCGTAACGGCGGCTTAATTGATCGCATCTTCTCATCACGCGATACGTAGCCTTGGCGAAATTTTCTCTCGTTCTGTCGCGCTTTAGCATCATCGGGCGATGGGCTGAATGTAAGCTTAGTTTTTACTTGTTCTTTGCTTGTCATCGCTACAGCGAAACTTTATTGTCAGTGGTTGACTCCATTCTCTGATGATGGTATTTGGGATACAATTTTTGGGAATTGGTTTGCTTTCCATCTCCAGGGTCATCCGGAGTGAGCCATTTCTCCCGACCTTTACTAGAGCAGAACGATTGGGGTGTACGTAGTGGTGATGGTTGGGGCCAGGGTGAAGATACCAGTACCTGAATCCAAAATTATGTTTCCATGTTTTGCACGCCTTTTCAGCGTCATGGATACAACGGCAGCTTGCCGATTGGCTGGCTGAAAGCTTTATAGCTAGCTGACAATGAATCATGAATAGCGGTGACGGATATGATTGGTTCTAGTGGCACAGGACACGACAAGTGCAGATGATCAGCGTCCGATCAGGGTGATATTCTAGCCAAGCGCGAACCAGAAGATGAGACAGCTGTCCAACGAGAGCTTCCCGCAGAAATCACTGAAAATAACTCAACACCGATACTGGTTCTTGAGAATTTCAAGTTGACCGATTGAACGCTAGAAAGTGTCTATAATTGATTTGCAGGCGCCTGTGGTTGGCTCTGGTGATTGAAGCCATAGTGGAGAATAGGCTGGCCGATTACAGTCTCCAGGTGGGAATCGGCCTAGTCAGTAGGTGCAGTGGAGTACGGAGGGTCATTTTCACCAGTCGGTAGGTGCCGTAGAGCACAGGGCATTTTCACCAGTCGGTAGGTGCAGGTAAAGTGTAGGGGATAGTCGGTAGGTGCAGTAAAGTGTAGGGGATAACTTTCACCAGTCGGTAGGTGCAGTAAAGTGTAGGGGATAACTTTCACCAGTCGGTAGGTGCAGTAAAGTGTAGGGGATGACTTTTACCAGTCGGTAGGTGCAGTAAAGTGTAGGGGATGACTTTCACCAGTCGGTAGGTGCAGGTAAAGTGTAGGGGATAACTTTCACCAGTCAGTAGGTGCAGTAGCCTAGAGACTCTAGGGGTTGGGATTAGCTGGCTATGACAATCTCTAGAGGGCGTATGAAAATAGGAGCTTTGCCTGCATAAGAGTGCGTATAAAAATAGGAGGTGTGCCTTCATACGACAGCGTACGGAAATAGGGGCACAGCGTATGCCTTCATGCGACAGCGTATGAAATACGCCCACCCCCCTTCCAGCTGGTCGAACACCCGCTCCCTTACACTGGCCCAACGTTGTGCCCAGCCCAACGCTGTGCCGGGCACAACGCCCACTACCCTTCCAGGCGGGTCGAACTACACCAGCCCAACGTTGTGCCCAGCTCAACTGCTGCGCGGGCTCAACCCAAAGGCACACCCCCTGTTTCAATACGCTTTCGTATGAAGGCAGACCCCCTGTTTCTATACGCTGTCGTATGAAGGCGTACGCTGTCGTATGAAACACTCTGAGTTACTCGTACTTTCATACGCCCTCTTGTGCCTAGCTGAGATAGGCCAGCCTATCACCCCATCTATAGCTGGCCCATCACAGTATGTCCGGGTATATTCGGGTGAAGAGGTTGGATTTACTCGATAAGCAGACCAGGACGGCTATGGACTCCTTCGTGGACAGAGAAATTGTGGAGAGCCAGACGGGAATTAACTTGGGAGCCATTACGAGTAGTTGTGCAGCTATAGCTTGTGAATATGAAGGTAAATAGTGCTTCTAGAGTCGCTTGAAGTGTGACAAAGAAATACATGGCTAGTACATGATGGGCGGGTGGACTGTAGAATATGACCCCACAGGTGAGCGTTCTACTTCGATCAACGCCGCTAACAAATTGTAAGGGCCTAGCGTGCTTGCCCCTGCTCGCCATTAGCCCTCTATCGTTGGTGGCTCTCGCTGTCCCAAGTTCCCGCATGTAGAGCGGCAGGCGTCACGGCTACTGCAAGTACGATGATGAGCAGGGCAGCCTTACACCGCTTTCCATTGTCTGCAGGAACGGTCTCCAATTGGAAACTTGCAATTCTATCTCTACCACCCCTGATGCCAGAGGGCGGCGCGTGGTTGGCCGTTGGCATCCACCTGCAGCTGCCCCGGTAAGGTTGTCAGCGGTGGAGCTTGAGGGCCTGCGACTGTACATGAAAACGCCATCGTGCAACTAAACGCGGCGCGGAGAGTTATCTGCTTCAGCACTGATCTGCTTAACAGTATTCGAATCTAGACTCTGCAGTAGACTCAACACGGTCAAGGCGTCCACCGCTCATAAAAAAAGGGCAATCCAAGTATAGCCACGGAGGCAACAAGGACAAAAGGTGCCGCTGGGGGCTCCTTTTCACCCAACACGTGAATGAACTAGGTCTCTTTTCCATTGTTTTGTCCTTTGAATTGATATATTCAACATATTTTTATACTTGGAATCCTGTCATTGGGAGCAGCTACCGTCTACAATGCGTAGGCTCTTTGCTATGCGGCAACGAGTAGTTACAGTCAGCGCTCGATCTAAGTACTCTTCTGTTTTACCAAGGAATTATCCGGAGATAATTGGTAGAGTGAAGACATTCATAAGAAAAGGAGTAGAATATACCTCAATGTTCATTCCGTACTTGTTTCTAATAATATAATGTTTTCTGTCTCAATTTCCTTCCTGAATTGGTGCTCACCGTCATTTCTCTCTTCCAAGGACTACTAGACAGAATAGACAGAATCCCTGAGCTACCGAGCAGCTCGGACGCCCAACCCCCCACGCAGCCACGCAGCCA
>JAPFRM010000196.1:0-12449 GCA_030778325.1 Beauveria medogensis
TGGCTGCGTGGCTGCGTGGGGGGGATCACAGGGGGCCGACCTGTGTGGGCATCCACCTGCAAAGCCATTTGAATGCCACCCTCCAGCTCCGACAGCCTTCCAGCACAAGCACATACCGAGAGGTGCTGCGATAAACGTAGGTGTGCTGAGCCAATCAATAGCTGTGTCCTAGGCCAGTGGGTGCCCTGGATAGCTGCTTAGTCTGGTGCCCTGGCCGGGCCTATTCTTACATATTCCTGCAAGATTTGGGGAGGGGTGTAAAGCTGCATTGTGGCACTGTTACTTCGTGCGAACTCCGCCCAGAAGAACCGTCAATACGCGTGACGAGATACGTTATTCCTCACGGAAATCCATGAGTCCTGAATTAACCTGACGTATGCACTCCTGTACTGTACTGTAGTCAGTGTTTTTTTCTTACATTTCAAGAAGAAAGACAAATCTTCACTGAAGAGCACAATGATCAGTCTCAACCGACCATATGAAGACCAGCGCCCCACAACAACAGTCTGGTTGGCAGATGAAACAATGGTGCGCTTCACTCGCAAGACCAGTACGAGGCGGCGGAGGATATGTATCGGAAGACGCTTGCTGTGCGACGACGAGTACTCGGGGAGAAGCATCCAGACACGCTGACAAGCATGAATGACATTGCAGATGCGCTTTGTAGCCAATCCCAGTACAAGGCGGCGAAGGAGATGTTTCGAAAAACGCTTGCTGTGCGACAACGAGTACTCGGGGAGGAGCATCCAGACACGCGCTGATAAGCATAAATGGCCTTGCAAACGTGGGGAAACGTAAGCGCGAAAGACTATGGAGAATCTTTGCCTAATAGATATGCCTGCATCTAGGTCCTGTGGAAACCTTTAGCACACTTTTGCCCCCGCCCCCCGGGGGGTTCTTGAATTCTGTTCTCGTTCCTAGATTCAGTTTCTTCGCGCCCGCAGCTAGACGGCACCATGTTTAACTGGCCGGAGTATTGTCCGACATCTGAGAAAGGAGCACAAGGCCGTCGTTGTAGAATCCCTTCCCGCTTCCTCTGCCAATCGTCCGCCTGCACCGCCTGATAACTTGTCGACCGCCCTTACAGCAAGGCATTCGGCCTGTTGCCGAGAGCGAGGGTGTAAAACGAAATGTGCTTGATATACTTCGTGCTGATCCGACAAATCCTCACGGTCAAAGTCTTCTCAGCAATCTACATACACAGTTCGATCTGGCCATGATTGTACTCTGTATGTATTCTGAAGTGCTATAGAAAACGAGCCAATCAGTAGATCAATACGGTACATGGAATGAGAGGGCAATACCTCGCTCCTCTTTTGCAACATCCCGGAGTGCTTCGGTCAAGTCGCACCAGCCCCAACAAGCAAATGTACCTGACTAGTTAGGTGATAGGGTGCCCACAGCGTGAAATCAGTGTGGGTTGGCATCGGCGCTGGCGAGTTAATACGGGGCAGCCGGCTCCTGAAGGCGCCATACCTTACTGCCTGCTTGGGATTGCTCCATACGACGCAGCGTTTTCGTGCAAGGTTATTCGTTAACATGTCACAGGACGGCACTGTACTGTATTCTACCGTAATATTTGTCCGCAGGGAGCTGCGCTTGTAAAGATGAAAAATAGCACGGGAAGTCTGGCGGTGCCGCCGCTGTAGCACAACGCTGTGGAAAGAGGTTGCTTCGCGTCTTACCAGTCCTGCAGCATTTTCATAATCATTTACTAGTCGAGATCGGGACAGAGTGCTGAAAAGAGACTGCTTCACGTATTACCAGTACTGCAGCATTTGCATCGCCGTTTTTCTGTCAAGGTTGACACAGAGTGCTGAAAAAGGCTGTCTCTTACCAGTACTGCAGCATTTGCGTCATCATTTACTAGTTAAGACCAGGACAGCGTGCTGAAAAGAGGCTGTTTCCACGCGTCATCGTTTACTAGTCAAGATAGGGACAACGTGCTGGAAAGAGGCTGTCTCTTTACCAGTACTGCAGCATTTACATCACCGTTTACCAGTCCTGTAGCATTTACATCACTGTTTACTAGTCAAGACATGGACCGCGTGCTGAAAAGAGGCCGACTTTACCAGTCCTGCAGCATTTACATCGCTGTTTACTAGTCAAGACATGGATCGCGTGCTGTAAAGAGGCCGACTTTACATCACTGTTCACTAGTCAAGACAAGGAGAGAGTGCTGGAAAGGGACCGTCTATTATCAGTGCTGGACGTCGGCCTCCAGCACTGTTCACTAGTCAAAACCCGGGCAGGTTTCAAGAAAAGAGACTCTCTCTTACTATTATTGCCGCATTTTCAGTTCTGTTTAGAAGTCTTCAGCGGACAGAGTGCTGGAAAAAAGCTGCTGGTTACGGGTAATCCTCTGACCATTCACTGTCGTCGCAGCGCTGACCAACGATTGACTAGTAAGTTTGCTTCTGAACAGAAAATAAAATTGATAATCGGTAGGATTTCTTCATATCGGTAAGCATTTCGTTGTAATCACCAGGATCAACTCGCTACAAAGTGTCACTGACGTCTACTGGCACTAGCAGCCACTGCCACTTAAAATAAACGATTAGGGGTAATCATAGCTGAATTGGTACAAATAGCCTGTACTAACAACCACTAACCAGCACAAACAGACAGCCACTGACTAGCGCCAGCACTTACTTGCATTGACAGCCGCTCTCCCACCCCGACTTGCTTCATGTTCTGGTTTGAAGACGTCCCTCCTACAAGCAGATGAGTACCCTTGTCCTTGGTGCAGTAACCCAATTCCCCCTTTCCAACCTCTACGGTCGCAGAGTTTGAGTGATCGCTTTATGATTTCAGCTGCATCATTTAAAAGTGCAATGCAGGCAGAGGTAATAGCTTGCCAGGCCTTCGTATCTCATCACGAAGTCTCTGCCCTCGCCACGCAGTATCGCCGTTAAATTTATCAACTGGCAAGGCTGCCTTTCCGAGTTTCAAGGCCAAGATCTTTGGGCGTCCGCCTAACAGCTCGAGGATAGACCGTTTTCTGGACCAATTAGCGTCACATTCGATCAAAATGACTTTAGAAAAGAAAAGTCTGGCGTACCATGTTGATGCGAGTCGGAAAATGGCAATCCTTAGTTGAGCAGTAGTCATAGTGCCGATGTTGTCGGCGAAGCTGGGTGATGGGAAACGCTAGCACCAGCAGAAAACAGTTTTGGTGCCACAACCACCATGAAGCAGACAAAGACAGGTCTCAATAATATCACGATCTGATATGACACTCTTCCAAACATTTAAATGTGTCTAATCAAGTTCTGCGTGATCTTGCGGCCCGGTTGCTAACTCTATACCCTCCCGGATTGGCAGCGATTGCAGATCACATGGACAAATTCAAGGAAGAAATGAGTGCAGTTCTCGTAGACGAGCCACGAGAACATAGAGTCACGGACGATATACGGGAGAAAGAGCGGCTAGACAAGGAGACACGAGCTAGGGAGCTACAGAGACAAGGGTATCTAAGAAAGTTAAGGGAGATGCTACAATAGTATGCCCGATACACTGATGTGCAAGCAGTACGGGTAGGGGTAGAGGTAGCAGCTTGTAGTGGTAGTAGTACTGGTAGCTCAGTAGCTAGTGTGCTATAAAAGCAGCCGAAGATTCAGAGTTTTGCTCCTACCACCACCTACCACCACCTCTTCCACCTACCACTACCTCTTCCACTTCCACCTACCACTACCTCTTCCACTTCCACCTACCACTACCTCTACTTACCACTTCCTACAACTACACTAAGAGGCGGAATAAATGTCCCTCTAATTAAAGAAAATAGTGGGGCCTTTTGGGTAGTACGGTAGCTCAGTAGATAGTGTGCTATAAAAGCAGCCTTAAATTCAGAGTTTTGCTCCTACCACCACCTACCACTACTACCTCTTCCACTTCCTACCACTACCACTACCTCTTCCACTTCCTACCACTACACAAAGAGGCGGAATAAATGCCCCTCTTTTGTTGATTTACAAAAATAGTGGGGCCTTTTGGGCAGGGTATGTGGCGGTGCGCTGGCTCCACTCCGCCTGCCCTTCGACCGCATTTGTCGTCGGTGCAGACCCTTCTGCATCATTTTTCTTCCCCCACCGAAGGCTAACTGGAAATCGGCATCAATTTGACCCCAAGAGCCCGCAGAAAGAAGGACAGAAGATGCATCATCGGCTTCACGCGCCGAAATATGCTAACTAATCCCTGCCGCTGCTGTCCCAGTGCCAGCTGAGTATGACGACAGCCAGTGGCCACTGACTACACAAATTGAGCGAGTCGCACTGACTGGTCCATCAAATCCCCATGTCTCACGCTCCACCACGCCATCATCCACAATGCTCCCACAATCGCACCACTCGTATCCGTACCATCGCGCCGTTCATCAACACCGTCATACTCCCCCAATCCCCGTCGTGGCGTGGCCCAAGCTTTGACCCGCTGCTCAAAAGTGCTGTTTCTGCAAGGTACGAGCTGGACGGCCGTCATCGTTGGCCGGAGCGCCAAATTCGGGAGATGCGCGTGAGATGGATGACCTTGAAATATCTTTACTACTCACTCAAGGCTGACTCGCACGCCTCCGTTGCCCATTGCTCAATTTCCCAGCTCTTTGCCGCGGCTGCTCTCTATCCGGCAGCCTATGCGCCTGTCCTCGTTCACCATGCAAGGGAAATAAGGAACCGGCGTTGTACGAAAGGCCACTTCCTGTTTTTTAGGTTGCGAATCACCCCTGCAGACACGCCCAGCAATCGGACCAAAGACCTGACCCCCTTTGATCTCAACGCGCCACTCATCTGCAGTCTCATATCATTCATGTAGGTCAGGCTCAAGGGATGGTCTACTCCCACTTCGTCTTCCGAGTCTTCATCACCTGCACTTTGAGCCTCTCCGCCTCCACCCACCAGCCCTGACGGGTTCAATGGAATATATGGGTTCGAACCGGTGTGTCAACGCCTACTACTGGCCGTACATCGAGGGGAGAAATTAGGAGGATGACAGTCTCAAAGAATAGTAAATTCAGCTAATATTATCTCTCACTGACTCCTCAATAATATTATAAGAGTTACACTTAAACTATATTTGGAGTCAATGTTCAGTGCTATCCCCGTAAATCTCGCGAAATCGTTTCGCCGCCGTGAAGACGTGATCATCTAGCTGTCTATACTGTGCTTATTTCAGAATTCTAGAGTTAAATTGCAATATCGCCAATAGTTGGCCTTCAAATTCCTCTGTGCATTGCTCAGGAGCTTCTGGCCTAGTCTGATGGGTAGCTAACTGGTTAGACGCTCTGTCATCCTCTCCCCATCATGCTTTTTCGTTCCGGAGAGGGAAGCGGGGCTCGCTGAGCCTCGCTGAACCTCGCTAATTGTGTAGTTCTTCTTACTTCTTCAGTTCTTCCTCTTTATACCAAGATCGTTTCGATAGGTTAAATAAATCGTCCAAACCCTCACAACGAGGTTGCACTAACTTCGAGGGGCATGCATACATTCATACGAGAGCGTATGACGGCAGGAGGCGTGCAATAAGCCTTCATATAGAGCAATATAAGAGCGTATGGAAATAAGGTGTGCCTTCATACGACAGCGTATGGCTTCATACGACAGCGTATGGCTTCATACGACAGCGTATGGAAATACGCCCACCCCCCTTCCAGGCTGGTCAAACACCCGCTCCTTTCCACCAGCCCAACGTTAGGCTGGGCATAACGTAGAGCTAGGCACAACGTTGTGCCCGTGAAGGGGAGCGGGTGTTTGACCAGCCTGGAAATGGAGTGGGCGTTGTGCCCGGCACAACGTTGGGCTGGGCATAACGTTGAGCTAGGCATAAGGTTGTACCCGTGAAGGGGAGCGGGTGTTCGACCAGCCTAAAAGGGGGGTGGGCGTATTTCCATACGCTGTCATATAAAGCCATACGCTGTCGTATAAAACACCCCCTATTTCCATACGCTCTCGTATAAAGGCATACGCTCTCGTATAAAGGCATACGCTCTCGTATGAAACAACCCTCTTTTTCCATACACTCTCGTGTGAAGGCGACGAATCTCCCGGCAGAGTTGAGCTGACGGGAGGTAAATTTGACGGGGAAACCTTTTTGGTCCAAGTATATGTACCAAATATAAAAGTGATCATGCGTGCCTGCCTGGCACTATTAGCTGTTATTGCAAACTTGGCATACAGAGCGTTGGGTGCACTGCAGAGGAAGGAGGGTATTCCATCGGTTAGTGGGTGCAGGTGAAGTACAGGGGGTAACTTTCACCAGTCAGTACGTGCAGCAGAGTACTGGGGGTCATTTTCACTGGTCGGTAGGTGCAGTAAAGTGTAGGGGGTCATTTTCACCAGTTAGTAGGTGCAGCAGAGCACAGGGGGTCACTTTCACCAGTCAGTACGTGCAGCAGAGTACAGAGGGTCATTTTCACTGGTCGGTAGGTGCAGTAAAGTGTAAGGGGGTCACTTTCACCAGTCGCTAGGTGCAGTAGGTGCAGGGGGTAATTTTCACCAGCTGATCCCCACCCCCCTCTGAAGTCTCTAGGCTAGTCGAACCCGAGGCTGGTCACCGGCTCCCCTGCAACATACAGGTCCTCTCGGCTGATCGAACCGAAGGCTGCTCCTACACCAACTCTCCTGCAATAGACTAGTCGAACTCCAAGGCGGATTCCCACCTAGAGACAATAATAGGCCAACCTATTCCCTTCCATGACTATGATGGGCCAACAAATTCCCACTATGATAGGCCGGCCTATTCCCTCCCTCCATGACTGTGATTGGCCAGCTCATACTGTATCCCTCAGTATGATAGGCTGGCCTATTCTCCCCGAATGTAATAGGGGGGTGATGGGCTGGGCCATAGCCTCTCGGCGACTGTGATAAGCCAGTTCGGGCGTATAGGTATGTGAGCATGAAGATGGGAGTATACCTGCCTCCATATGGGGTCTTCGCCAGTGAGAAGGTGCAACTACCAGGGCGAGGAGTTCTCACCAGTCAAGTCAGCCAGCCAATTGGCAAGCTGCCGTTGTACCATCCCGCTGAAAGGTCTAGCGGAACAGGAGAATTCAAAAACAAACATACAAAACATGTCTTTGGATTCAGGTAATGGGTGTCTTCACCCCGGCCCCACCCATTACCACTATATCACTATACACCCCCACCATTCTGCTCCAATAAAGTTCGAGGAAGGCTCACTCGAGTGAATACTGTAGCTGAAAGTAATCCAGTTCCTAAAAAATAGATCCCAAATACCAGCATCAGAGAATGGAGCCAGCCACTGACAATATAAAGTTTCGCTGTAGCGATAACAAGCAAGGAACAAGGAACAACTAAGCTTACATTCAGCCCATCGCCCGATGATGCCAAAGCGCGACAGAACGAGAGAAAACTTTGCCAAGGCTACCTATCGCGTGATGAGAAGATGCGATCAATTGAGCCGCCGCTACGGGGCCGACTTTTATGTCTTAGTGCGCCGACAACATCGGCACTATGACTACTGCTCCGCGAACGACAATTGCTTTCCAACTCGTATTGACATGGTATGTTCTGTCCATGGAAATTCCGTATAACAAAATTATTAAACCGAATGTGTAGGATAAGATATATCCTCTGCCAATTAGGCGAACACCAAAAGATTTCAAGGAAAATGGAACGTCACCCTTGCTTGCCCTCTAGTGTGCAGCTGACGCAGGGCTTGCTAAAAGGAGTGGAGATCCCGCTACGCGTGCGGCTGGTTGGCGTGCGGCCCCAGGTCAGCAATAGCGGCTCTCAGTGAAATTAATATCAATAGATATTTGCAAGCGTCATTTTACCTGTGACCGGCCAGGATAGCTACATTTCAAATGCACGACGAGCATATAAGCATAGATAGTCATGGATTCATTTTTCTCCACTTCTCTCATCCTATCGACTGCAAAAGTTCACGCAGCAGGTGGGCGAATGGAGCGCGTACTCAGCGCGCCCTAAAGGCAGTAATAGCTCAACCGTCGCGATATTTGGACAGGCATCTCGTAGGAGGTTTAGATCGTCGAGACCTTCGTTTTGGAGCCCACAATCTGCCAGTGGAGTAATAGGAAAACCGATGCAGACGTGGCGGATGAGGCTTGCTTGAGCTCCGATGTGCTGGAGGAAGGCAGTGATTGGCCTGTCGCATCGTGTCGACGCCGCATTCGGGGCAGAGAATCGAAATCAGTTTTCCGCATAAAGAAGCGAGATGGCTTCGCTGAAAATCTGCTTGCTGGCGCAAAGAAGGGCAGGGCAAAGGTTGATTCCTTCAGGGCAAAGTCGGACGGATAAGGCGTGCCAGGGGCTCGCTGGAAATTCGATGATTCCGCGGCAAACAGAATTCTGAGTATATCTTGAGCCTTATATCGACGGGAAAGGCGAAGAAGTCCATCGTGGAGAGATGAATGCCTGTGGTAGCAGAAGGTAGGATCAGACTTGACCATCGCAGAAAACAAGAAGGCTCGATCACCCGCAGTCCGGGAAAAAGTTAAACAAGCTCGAACCATTCGAAGACACCCCTCTCCTGCCGGGCAAGACGCAATGCATCTACTGCGTAGGGATGAGCGGCTAACTCATGCGGCTCGGGTGAGAACGTTCAAGCGTGTTTCTCACATGATGGACCACGTCGAAAAGTTCATCTGCGGCATGAAAAGGCAACGCAAAATTTGTGTGCCGTCATCCCGAATGCAAGCATCTTGGTGACTTTTTGACTAGCTTGGACCACTTTAAAAACCACGTCCAGACAGTTCATAGTGTGAAACTTCGCGCGCAAAAGCTGCAGGCATTGTCGAAGATGCATGATTTCGGTTTTATATGTGCTTATAGTCAACTGATCTAGTACAATTTTTATGCAGATCCAATCATGTTAAGTGCTGATTGCCTATGACAATTCAGGTACGCGGAGGAGTATTTCCTCTGTTCGCGACCACCGATCCGAGTCATAAATAAAAGGGTCACGCTCTTTCCGTCTTTCCTCTGTAGCGTATTGCAAGGGTGTTTTGCCGTAACGATCCTGCAAATTCTTATCCAGCCCTGCTTTATCGCGCAAAAAGTGAAAGGCTTGTTCCGTGAGGGAGCCGGCCATGGCGGCATAATGCAGAAGTGTGCGACCCTCGCAGTCTTTCGCTGCAAGATCTACACCGAACTCTTCCAATGTTTGTAGTACCTCAACCCTGCTTTCGCACGATTGAGCATACAGATGAGCCAAACTCAATCCACCGTGAGTTTTGAACGAAGAGTTCGACCCGCATCGTAGAAACAGACGTACAACCCCTGCTGCATTGGGAGGGAGGGGCAGGAAGTTTGTCAGATAGAGCGAGAGTGGCGACGAGCCTTTATCGTCCAGATCTTTAACGCTGACTTCTGCGGATACGAGAGACTTGATGGCTTCCTCATCGGCGTGATACGACTCTCTGGTTAAATGATGCAATGCGTTTCGCCCACGTTTGTCTCGCGCCGCTACTAGGGTGGCGGGCCATTTCTGAGCCATCACGTTCACCAGTTTGGTATTCCCAGTATGCGCCGCATAGTGGACAGCGTTGAAGCCTTCTAAGTCGACGGCTGCAATGTCTGCCCCTTGCTTTACAAGGGCGATGAAAGAACGTAAACACGGTTCGGAGCATGCTAGATGTAGTGCTGTCTGGCCCTGGTTGTTTTTCGCAGAAACGTCTGCCCCACTCTCAATCAGCAGTTTGATGATGTTCGGAGCCTTGTTGTTTTCATATTTCACGCAGTGTAGCGAGGATGCGCCATACGTATCTTTGGCGTTGACATCGGTCGAGCCCTTATTCAGTAGCAAGGTAAGTACAGCTAATCTGCGCTGTTCAATGAGGTCCCGCGTATTGCTATATTCATCCTCATCATTAGGGTTATAGCCTATGCTATCAAGCGCGGCCTCGATCCTGTAAACTGGGTCATTCCAGCGATCCGGGGCGTTAAGCCAACTGGGGCCGTACAAATCTTCTTTCAGTGCTAGGTGCAGAGGCGTTTCACCGTACTCTGAACGCACGTTTGGATTTGCCCCGTGAGCGAGGAACAAATCGGTCATTTGCTCGCATCCTACCAAGGTTGCATAGTGCAGTGCTGTGAGCCCACGCTGACTGCTGCAATCCACCACAGAGGAACTGCTGTTATGCGGTTCGCATCGCGCCTTGATTTCTGAATCAACTTCCGACCAATCACGCCTCTGTACCCCAGTATGAATCGAGATGTCGGCGTCCAGAAAGCATCGCGCCATCTCTTTGCTTGATTTTGACACAGCATAATGTAGGGCAGTCATATTGTCCATATCTGCGGTTATCTTTGCGCCTCGAGTAAGCAGCAAGCGGACGCAGTTTGTCCAAGAGTGGAGGGCCGCATAATGTAACGGTGTCTTCGAGGTCGTATCGCTCATGTTCAAGCTGCTTGGCACATCTGCCGCATGCTTTTTGGTCGCTCCTCTGTTCGCCGGTAACGCGGGCGGCCTGTAGGGTCGCTGCAGGTAAGACTCAATGCATCAGATGAATCTGCTCGAGTCGATAAAGATAACAGAGGTCTCAGGATCTGCAGCCGCGGCCGTGCAAAGCGGCATCGGCAATGTAGTTGGCGGTAGTGTTTTCGCCACGCTGCAGCGCAGCGGCAGGGGAGTATGGCATCGCGGCCGTAAATACGGCTGTCTAGGCGGCCGGGGCCGCTATTGCCTCAACTGGCGGGGTGGTACTGGGGCGATCCAAATAACGCGAGGTATGACGTAAGAGACCAATGCGTTTGCACTTGGAGCTCTTAGTTTAAGTCAATGCATGCTCCTGATGAGGAATCTCGTCATAGTTCAGCTGAAATACTTCTCAGTATGCGTTCTTAGAAGCTGTTCAGTGTTGACGAGGGTAGTCAATCACAAGAATCGGCTGGCGATATTGCTACTTTCGCAGACCCAAGTATACTTTGAGCTGCTGGCGTTTTTTTGCGTACGGGACATTTGTATTCAGTTGCAAGCGTTCAAGAATGTCATCGATGTTTCCTATAGACGCCGACAATCAGGAACTTGATCGTAGTCGCGACTAACCTTTCGCTGTGTCATCTTCTGTGATGGTGCTCACCTTGAAGATCCTGTAGGCCAGCATAAGTCTTGGAAAGAGTACGAATGGGCAAATTGTCGATCCCTCGCAATTTAACGATTGTGCTTGTGCAGCAGCTTGATAGCTTGTTTGCCAGACGCGCAGCGCTGTTAAAGTGCCCGGCCCGCATCTCCAGCTGAACGTCCTGGATCCTGTCACGCAGCTCCTCATACAGGTTCTTCAGCCTCTGTTGGACTTTCCTCGTTGTGTTGTCGCTCGCAACGGTAGCAGCATTTTTCATTGCTTCGGCGAGGCTGATTTTCAAAGTTCGCGGCAGATTCTGCAAAGAAGTGTGCGTATGTTCGATGACGCCCCGCATCTCACGCATTTTGCCATCAAGCACCTCGCGAGATGGTGCACGGGTGAGGCTAGTCTTAGTGATGATGACCTCGCACGCATCACTGAGTTGTCCCTCGAAACCGCCTACAACGCTCGCGACAGCCTCATTTAGAGACTTTATACCCTTGCCCAGTTCGCGCCCCACTCCACCAACGGCATCAAGAAGGCTGTCTTGTAGTGTGGTGATTCCCGTACCGAGTTCCTGTCGAGCTGTGGTTATTGCCTGCTTTATGCCGGTTTGCGCGTCGCTGATTCTGTCCCGTAAATGCAGCTGCGATTCCTCTACAGCCTGTTTGCACGCTGCGACGACGTCTTTGATCGTCCGAACGCCTTGACGGCATGCGCCAACATCAGTGGCGACGGCATTGAGGACGTTTCGCGACTGAGCGATGCCATCATTCAGTGCATCGATATCACAGTGCGTAATGAGGTTCTTCTCTGCCTGCTGAATGCGGTCGTGCAACGCAGCCGCGGTGGCTGCATTTTGATCAAAGCGCTCCGTCATTTCGGCCTCCAGTATCCCAATTTCGCGTCGCATACTAATAATCACATCAGAAATATGCGCGAGGTCGGGGTGCTGCGCGCTCCAGTGTTAATGCTACTGTTGACCCTTGATCGCGCGAGTTGGACAGCTTACTATGTCACTCATGATGCTCCAGTCGTAGATGCGAAGAACGGTGTGTACATACACTCATGGGCAAAATGGGCTTCCCGTTTCGGTGAAGTATTTAATTTTCCAAGCAACTTTGATGGAGCCAAAAGCTTGTCAAAATGTCTCGAAAACAACCTTAAAATGAAGGCAAAACTTATTTAAACGCTTTCATGCCTCACGACCATTTTTTTCTGGTCGTCATATTGATGCAGAGCTGCCAAATGGTGTCTGGAGGCTTACATTAGCGACGAATGTATGGAGATCTTGAGGAAGGCCATTTTGCCCGTGGCTGTATGAGGAGGATACGAACTTCGTGTAGATGATCTTTGCGAAAAGTCCAACTTACCGTGCCAGTACGCGAATGGTGTTGCGGACGCCGATGGACTA
>JAPFRM010000197.1:0-42624 GCA_030778325.1 Beauveria medogensis
CCGCGATGCCGTCGCCACGGTTCTCGCCAACTTGTACGTGCTCGCCGGCGCGCTGCGCGCCCGCCGCAGGGTCCCGAGGTACCTGCCCAGCGCGGCCGCCGCGCGCAAGGCCCTGCTGGTGCGGTCGGACGAGGTCGAGGCGGAGCTCACGGCGCAGGAGGCGCAGAAGGAGGCCGAGGCCGGGGCGCCGCTGCGCGAGGTCAACACGCGCCGAAAATGGAGCGACACTTACCGCTTCTCGTATAATCAGAGCCTGACCGGATGCATTGTGCAGCTCGAGGAGATGGAAAAATACACCAAGCTTATTGTGGGCGAGCAAGGGTAAGCATTTCTCCGCGCGACTGCTTTACGTCAAGATGGGTTGCTGACAGCCGCACAGATTTGACGACCAATTTAGCATATAACGCATCACAAAAGCAAGGTAGCAGCCATCTGGAGAGAGGAGACAAAAAAAAGGCATCGTCGCGTCTTTGCGATTTATACTCCATCATGTTTGATATTCCAAATAATACCCCGACAAACCAAAATATATATGCCCAAAATTGAATACTCCAATACTGTGCTGATTCCCCTTTGTACGAAAACAAAATAACCAATGTCCTTAAAGTGCAAATAACAAAGCCTCATAAAAATGAGCCATGAAAACACCGATAGTTATGCATCAATACGCCCCATTCGTCATCTCATTGAGGATGTCCCTCGTAATTAGCTTATCCTTGAGCAGCGCTCTCTCGCCAATGCGCGCCTTCCTGGGCGATGGCCGTCGGTTCTCTTTCCCAGGCGCCGCCGTCTGTGGTTTCTTGGCCCCGAGAGTTTTCTTCTTGTGGCTTTGTGGCGACAGAGCTTGCGTACCACCAATGCTCGTCGCCTGCGTGCCGAGCTCATCAAAATAGTGGCTGTCGAGAGCGTCGGCAGGCAGATCGTAGATCCAGTCGCGCTGCTCCATCAATGCAACGAAACGGCTCAGCATATTGTCCTTATTGTTGACGTTGCTGCCGCTGAGTGTACCCTTGCTTCCAATCACAAGGAGTTTCGTCTTTGCACGGGTAAAAGCAACATTGATTCGCCTCCAGTCACGTAACAATTCGCCGATATTGCATGCATCGTTGCTGCGAACCAAACTGAGCACAATGACCTCTTTATCTCGGCCTTGGAAGCGATCGGTCGTGTGCATCTCCACGCCGGGGTAGCCTTTCAACTTGTCTTTTAACAGGGACAGCTGCGATCGGTAATGCGTCATGACTCCGATCTCGCTCGCGGGAACGCCCACAGTCAAGAAACTCTCAACCAGCTGGGAGACGATGCGAATCTCTGCTGAGTTAACGATACGTTTTCCATGTGCCTCTTCACGGACAATGGGCTGGATAGTATCAGTGTTGACGAAACGAACGCGGGTTTCGCTCTCTAGAAGGTCGTACAGCCAGCATTGTGACGGCGCAGGACCTTTGCAAATTGACCGAGGTGTTCCGGGAAGAAGCACGGTCGAAGCGTTATGGTGTCGCTGTGTAAGGGCCCTCATATTTGGCACATGCAGCTTCTTCTTTCGCAGCTGTTCCGTTCCACAAACGAGCTTGCCATCGTAGATCAACGTGTTGCTCAGCGTCATAATGTCTTCGCACATTCGGTATTGGTGTGCTAGGCTGACGACAGAATCGGGGTGGCTGTCCGAGAGCAATTTGAATAAGCTCACGTCAAGACCACCCTGGCGTGCTGTTTCATTCTTGACGACAGGCGGAAGCTGGTTGTGGTCCCCAACAAGTACAAATGTCTTGGCCATGCGAATTGGTCCTGCGCAAATGGGAAGAGTAATTTGAGAAGCTTCGTCGACGATACAGTAGTCGAACGCGCGCTCCTGAAAAACGGGATGATTGATGCCTAGGCAGGTCGTGGCGACGACTGGCGTACCATGCCAAGCTTCCTCAATCTCCTCAAATGTCTTCATGGAATGACCTGCGAGAGTTGCAAATTCTTGCACATCAGGGTGAACCTTGGCTGGCGCTCCCAGGCGCAGGGTTTTTATCTTGTCCGATTTGAGCTTCAACAAGATGTTATCCACAGCAGTGTGGGTGTGTGATGTAAGAAGTACGGTTTTGCCCTGCGAAGTGAGGGCTCGAATAATGTGCGCAATTGTCGTGGTCTTTCCTGTTCCTGGCATACCCAAGACTAACGCATAGTCTTGGGCACTCATTACCTTTTCAATCGCTCTCTTCTGGTCGACGTTCAAGCTGTCCTGTTCGGAGATGGTGTACTGTGTCGGCATGTACTTGAATCGAGGGGCTTCGAGGTCAACAATGAGCTCTCGAATGCGTCTTGATTCGGGAAATTGGTTGCTCATCATCTGTACAATGTTGTTTCTCACAGTGGCCATGCCGTTACTGAACTCGTCTTGATCAAGGCGATATCGAATCGGCGCTTCTTTGATTCGGCCTTGGCTCTGCTCGGGAGAAGCGCCTTCGGGAGCGACTTCCATTATGCTGGCGAACACTTGATTATCAAGCTCGTCAAAGCCAGTTTGGCGAATCCGACTGTTGTGAAGTCTTCTGTCAACAGCGACGCTGATTCTCTGTTTGCGCGCCGCCGTGACGTAGCCAATTGCCAAGGCAAAATGGCCCTCTTCATCAGAAACCACAATCGGCTCGCCAACAGCAATCTGGGATTCCAGAAACGAGAATCCAGGTTCAGGCTTTTGCTTGATAAAGGTGTAATGAAAACGATTGATACGGGGCATGTCAGAGTCAACTGAAGCAGAACCCTCCTCGATGATGACGTCAGCAAAGCATCGCGACTTCTTCTGTCGCTCATTGCTAGTCATTGTCCATAATTCCCGTTTCGTCTTTTGACCTTCCTTTTCCTCCACGGTGAGTAGATTCTCCCACTTGACAAAAAACTCTTGGTGGCGTGGGGTGAGATGCTTCACAAGCTCATCGAATTTTTCGCCCATTCCGCTGGACTCACCGTCACCGTCATCTGCCAGGCGATGATATATGAAGCAGGCCGGCTTGGCGTAGCACCGTCCGCACATGTGCTTGCTCTTTAGCATTGGTGGTAGCTGAACACTCCGCTCGCGAATGAAACAGGCGAGCTGGTTTCTCTGCATAATCATGTGGCGAAGTTCATGTCGGACGGCGGGGATACGCATCGTTTTTGACGTCTCCATGTAGTAGAGAACCCCATAGGCAATGTCGATATCATAACGATCCGAAAGTAGCAAGGTATATAGCGCGGTCTGTGCCATGTGACTGCTGCTCGCATTGCGACCTGTCTTGACCTCGAATGGAACTGTCAATGTTCGCGATTGCTCGCCATCCGTCATTTTCACTTGGACAGTTGCGTCAATGTTACCTTTGAGGCCATACATTGGCGACCAGACGTGCTCCTCGACATCGAGTAACTTGGTGACAGCCATGGTAGCCTTTTTGCCGTTTCGATCCTCCACAACTGCATCGTTCTACGGTGTGTTAGCATTCGAAATTGATCGGTACCACCATACGTACATTGGGTTGCGGAGACACAAATGACTTGGCCCAATAGCTTAATTCCATCATTTTGGACTGCAGGTGTTCGCGTGCGCTAGGGAGCCCGACCTTGATGGTGTAGAGCTCTTCGATGTGCTTCTCCGAGATCTTGTCAATCAACTGCGCAAGGAAAGGAAGATCCCATCGATTCGCGAGTAGAGCATCTTGGAAGATTTCATGGAGCATTGTTCCGTACACCAAGGGCGCTGATGCCTCGGAAGTAGCTTTGACCCGGTCTTGTAAAACGGCACGACGCATGCAGCCAAACGAGTCAGCGACCACTGTAGCGGAGACAAGCTGATCGGGGTGAAGAATAAGCAGGTTTTGTGCGTCGTCCACAATGCACTGCCCTTTGACAGAAAACTTGCCAATCACATGTACATAAGACTTTGTGTGAGCAGGCGTGTCGTACCACGCGCCTCGGAGATGAACTTGGCGTGTGATTTTGGAGTTGTCGGCCATAATTAAAAGTATCTATCAGTGTTAGCCGCAAACTTTAGCCGCAAGAGATGGCACGACCATGAGTACACTTACTTTTTCAGGCCGAACAGTATTAGACTGGTCAATATATTCAACGTCCAGTACTTTTGTGACAAGATATCGCTGAATAGTCTTGTCCTTGTTGGCACGCTACTCTTTCACTTAGTGACAAGGATGAAGACGGCAAAGGGCTGTACTTACGCCCGCGCCAGCTGTGGCCTGTTGAATAGATTGTGTCGCTGCTAGCTCGACAGCCTCAAAATCTATATCTTCTGCGAAGTCATCATCGAACTCGTCATCAAGATCGTCAAGAGCGGCTGTGGATTTCTGCTGTGAAGCTTCGCACTTGGTCTTGTCAGTTGAGACTGGTCTCTGTGATAACTGAATCAACTCCTCATTGTCAAACAGCTCATCGTCTACGTCGTCAAAATCATCCGAGATTGGTTTCGCTGGGATGATTGCAGCTGATTTTCGCACTCTGGGGGTTGTTGGAGTTTCCTGGGTCGCGGGGGCCGTGGCTGTAGTCAATTCGAGCTCGATGAGCGCGTCATCGTCGAATTCATCATCGCCATAGTCGGAGGAATTGCCAGAATCCCCTGTGCCTTTCGCTTTGCAATCGACGTAGGCGGGAGATGTCGCTACCGGGACTTGCTTGTTCCTTGTCGGTGAGGGCGACTCGATGGGTTGACGGACATGGTCGGAGCTACCTTGTTGCATACTGCTCGTAACTGTACTCAAGAGTGCAGACACAAGGGATGATTTGGAAGCCGATTCGAGGTCGCGTTGGCCTTTGCCGAGTTGGCTTCCTGATTTGGACTTTTCGAGCTTCCTGCGCTTTGGCCAATTGAGCCCGCAACTGGTAGCACGCCGCAAGTGGATGTTTACTGGCTGCGAGACTGTTTGTTTATTTGTCTGTGGAGAAGAAGAGACCATGAGTTGTGCGAGGGCTGGATGGGCAATGGGAGTCTCTTGGCTGGCAGGACTGGTGAGGGAGAATCGGTCCCAGAGGTCCAGCGTCGGGTCAGGGTGCGGGGAGCGCAAGGCTTTTGTCAGCCTCTTGATGTTGACAGCAGGGGCTTTCGGCTTGTCGGCAGATGGAGACGAAATCGGAGAGGAGCTTCTGGCACGTTTTTTTCCCTTGCGGCTAAGCATTGGCGACAAACCGGAGCTATAGTTGCTAGATTGCTTGTTGTCCCACAAGATCCGGTCATTGGGAGATGCGTCCTTGTCAGATTCGCTTGCATTGGCCAGGGGCTCCAAATCGCGCCAATTCAATCTCGTCACAGGTGTGGCTTTGCCGGCGAGGTCAGGCCTGGGTTGAGGCTGGTCGGCATCATGGTGAAGTTGTGGAGATTGGTCGTCGGCCTGGGCTTCGTATCGAAATTTGTTGAGTTTTGTTTTTGTGACCTCGGATGCAGGGATGGGTGGTGGAGGCTTCGGAGTGTGGTATCCGTTTGGGTGGCTATGTGATCTTTGCCATGTTGACCGGTTATGCTGCTGAGCATGACGGTTAGAGGGCGTGGACGTGACTGGCAGAGGGACCAGACTTGCCTTTGCTATTCCTCGACTGTCCGAGTAGGATTTTTGAAGCGGCATGATCAATTTAAATCATGACCATACGGTAGAGCAAAAAAAACAACAACAGATTTTAAGCCGGTATATGGATAGATGTCATGGCAAGAATAAATTGGCAGAAGCATTGGAGTAGAGAAACAAAGTAGGACGCGTAAAAGGCGACCTGCACCGCGACTTTTAGCCTAGCAACCACGACGCGCACCCCACATGAGCAACATGAGCAACATGCCAACATGCCAACATGCCAACATGCCAACATGCCAACATGCCAACATGCCAACATGCCAACATGCCAACATGGGGTAGTTACAGATTAGTCACCATAGGTATTAATTAATTAATTCATACTCGACTACGATAAAGTGATTGATTGATTCATACATGATTCGCTCACTACCCCGCCGGTCGAATATGAATGGAATCTGTGCTTCTCCTGTTTACTGAAAAAGTTAGCCCCCTCTCAAATGCAGCCACAGTGATGCGGGAGCTCGCAGAATAGCGACTGGCGGCCATGTTTAAGTGCACGAGCTCATCTTTGGTCATGGCATGACACGATATCTCGGCATTTCGATTGCCATGATGAATATCAGCAAGATGTTGGTAGAGGTAAGCTTTGACGGCTGTGTGATGAAAGCGCACTAGCTTTGTAGCGAGTCTTTGAGCGTGACTGACCAAGAGCAGCTATTCCGGAGATACGATATACAGTCCATAAACAGCCAGAAACCGTGGACGATTATATGTTGTGGAATATTTTTCCAAAAAGACTTTTATGTGAGAACCACTCGTAAGACTTGAGAGTGTATGCTGTTTTTCAGAACATAGACTGAGTGCATAAAATAATACTATTTCGGACAGCTGCCGTTTCTCATTCCTTGACAACAGGCTCTGCCATGTATTTGCAGAAACCGATTACTCAAAGGATAAGCCAGTATTGATACTGCCCCATCTGGCTGCATACATGTCCTTGATGTAATTTTCCCTATTACACCATATTCCCGTGCCCGTCTGTGGAAACAAAGCCTCAGAACCCTGAATATATGTCGAGTTCAAAAGTCCCATCAACGGCCGCGACACCATCTTTTCGCGTGTGTCGTCGATGCGGGCCGAGACAACACCAGCGCCCCTCTTGTGCGTCTCCTTGATCAACCGAATCAGCAGCTGCACCGCACAATCTGCACCCAGAGTCCATGAACCCGACTTGAGATAACCAATAGAGATTACGGCGTTGGGCAAGTCCTGAATCATGGCGGCGTTCCACATGAACTTGGAGGGCGCGTCAAAGGGAGCACCGTCAATGGTGAACTGAATGCCGCCAGCAAACAGGAGTTGGATACCAGTAGCCGTCACAATGACATCGGCGGGCAGTCTTTTTCCCGAAGTCAGCTGAATCGAGTCTGCCGTCACTGTCTGAATCGTGTCCGTCACCACGGCGGCTTTGGCCGAGCAGATCGCGGCAAAAATATCGCCATCGGGAACGACGCATAATCGCTGATCCCAAGGTTTATACCGCGGCTTAAAGTTCGGATCCCACGCGTATCCCTCGGGCAGCAACTTGACAGCCTGTTTGCGCAGATGGCGCGCGACAGCCGCTGGGTAGTACGCGCACCACACCGTCACCAAGTAAGTAAAGAGGATGTAAACTACCCTGTTGATCTTGTGCACGACGGTACTTGGCAGGGTGGCGAAGAGGAATTCGCGGACCTTGCTGTGGTTGGAAAGAGGGAGCATATAAGTTGGGCTGCGCTGCAGCATCGTCACGCGCTTGACCTTGTCAGCGACCGAGGGCACAATGGTGACTGCGGTGGCACCGCTGCCAATGACAATCATTTCTTTGCCGCTGTAGTCATAGTCTTCTGGCCAGAACTGCGGATGTATGACTTTTCCCGCAAAGTTTTCAAGACCAGGGATGGTTGTCTGACGCGGCTGCTCGTAGTTGTAATATCCTGTACCCATGAAAATAAACCGGCCGCTGTATACGACTGGCCCTGTTCGGCCCGATTTCTGCACCGAGAGCTTCCAAATCTGCTCCTTGGAGAACCAGTCGGCCGAGAGGACCTTGTGGTGGTAGCGGATATACTTGTCGATGCCAGTCCTCTTGGCGGCGTCAATCATATATTGTTTGATGTCGCCGCCATGGGCAAGCAGCTCGGTTCGGTACCACGGACTCCAGGCAAAGCCAAAGCTAAAAATGTCAGAGTCTGATCGGATGCCCGGGTAACGAAAAAGGTCCCATGTTCCGCCGATGGAAGCGCGGGCTTCCAGGACGACGAAGCGACAGCCGGGCATCTGGCTCTGGAGGCGGTAGGCGGCGTTGATGCCAGACACGCCGGCGCCAATGATGATTACATCATAATTATCTGTGTCTGAGTCCATATCCATAATGCAGAGAAAATTGCCTTTTAAAAAAAATGGGCGTACTGTGGTCTGATATAGTACAGTGTAGCATGTATATATACCTCCGAAAGTATATAGCCGTGAGCATACTCCGCTCCGGCTAAGCGGTATTTTGGGAACAACATGATGCCAGAACTGGTGCAATTGTATGCGTGTGGCGTCAGATCGTTCCCCAGGATATAACCGATCTACAACAAGCTGTCTACTCCGGGTCGAACATTGGGACGGCCCCGGACAAGTGGGATTATTAGTCCATCCGTTGGTGGGTTATAACCTGGTTGCCTGGGTGGGATAGGTCAATAGGTGGGTGTAAGTACCGGCTTGGCGCTTGGAACGGCGCGGGGCTGGCTCTGGCAAGGTATATAATTACGGGACTCGGTCGAATCCCTGCTTTTTCAGCTGCTTTATTACGACCATGCAGACATGACAATGCAAGTAATCCAATATGACTGAGAAATCTGGCTGCAGTGAGCAGTTTTGCAAGTCCCGACGGATAGAGCCGGCTGGCTGAGCGGCGGAGGCGGCTGGCTGAGCGTCGGCCGGCTGTACACTTACCGTGCACTTTGAGCTGTGGCCACAGACGGCTTAAGAAAATGTACATGGTCAAATAATAAATAAAATAGTGCTCCATACCCTGAAGGGGAATGCTCCGTACGGGCTGTTTCGTTGAACACTATTCAATAAAGTCTTAGATAATGATACGATGTATAGCTATAAACTTGTTGACAGCCAGTTGGACATTGTTGGAATTTCGAGCATAATACAGAGCAAGAATTCCAGTGGCCTGCATTTCTGGTGAACCATGGTGAAAGGATTGTGGGATTGGGCAGAAACAGAAACGAAAGAGTCGCCGTACTTTGCTAATAATAATAGGCCAAACTTGGTCATTTTGGAGCTTCAGCTCTCAGAACCGGACGTCCTCCCCAACGAGAAAAAAGAACGTGATCCCAGGTTGGGGGTGCTTGGCTCTCAATAAATTTAGTGAAATATATTCTTCAATTTTTTTTTTTTTCGAATCTCTTTCCAGGTCGAGTGCGACTGCCTTAGCCAGCTTCCGGATTCCGAGATTACCGCTCCCCACTTTCCTAGAGCTCTGCCAAAACACTCGCCCTTCTCCACTACGTCACGATCATCATCCCACTCCTTTGCTTCCTCCATCATCCGATCGACCGGCATCCGAACCACTCGCCCGCCTAATGGACGGCTCAAACGGCAACAATCCCAGTAATGGCGGCGGCGGCGGCGGCGGCGGCGCCAGCAACGCCCCGACCCAGCAGCCGCGCACCCCTCCTCACCCCGGCGACAGCAGCCGCGCCGTCCGCGCCGAGCTCGAAGCGCAGCGCGGCGCAAAAGTCGAGAAGCAGCGCCACTACTGGCCGCTCGTCAAGCAACAAATCGAGCGCGTCTTTGGCGACACCCAGCCAGCATGGTACGCGCGCCTGCGGCTCTTCACGCCGGCCATGTATGCGGCAGCGGCTGGGAACCGCGTGCTCGGGCTGAGCATGCAAAAGGATCGGCTGCTGAGCGACGCCGAGGCGCGCGCCTTGACGGAGCACGCGGCGCGGAGCTCCGACCGCTTAGCGCTCATCGACTGGGGGCTCACGGGCGTCGCGGCGTACTTTACGTGGCGCGGGCGCCGCACGCTGCGCTTCCCCATGTGGACGCCGCAGGTGGTGCTGCCGCCGCCGGGATCGTACCTGCGAATGACCATGTGGCACGGGGCAAGGTACGTGGCGTACTCGGCGGCACTGACCGTGACAGTCAAGGCGCCGTTGATGTCGTTGAACCTCATGCGCGAGGCGAGACAGACGCTTGCCGACGAGAGGCTGCGCGGAGTGCTGGACGGGCAGGACGGGCAGAACAGCGCGGCGGGCGAATGGGGCAAGGCTGGCGCGGCCTGGGATAGCGAGAGCTCGACGTACAGGGCGTCAGCTGGGGGAGAGGACGCGCAGCAGCAGCGACAGCGGCAGTCGATACAGGAGGCGGCGCAGTCTGGCTGGAATACGTCCAAGCAGACGGAGCAGTCCCCGCCGCTGCCCCCGCCGCCGCCGCAGCAGCAGCAGCAGCCACGGCAGTATGGACAAAGTGCACAGTCACAAGGCAACGCTGGCTGGGGTAGCAGCTACAGCCAGTCACCGTCTTCATCCTCCTCCAGCGCCGGCTGGGGCAGTGACGATTTTGATGACGCCTCGCCCGTCGCCGCATCCGCCCAGAACAGCTCTCGCTCCGGCAACAGCGCCGCCGGCTCCGCCTGGGAGCGTCTGCGTCAGCAAGCACGAAGCGATCTCCAGCAGCGACAGCAACAGCAGCAAGTACAACCGCAAGTACAACAGCAGCATTGGGGCGATGCGGGCGATGGTGCGGACCGCGCAGCCCAGGAACAGGCGCAGAGGGACTTTGACAGGCTCGTGGAACGGGACCGTCAGGGCAGAAGTAGCCGCTAAGGCGCTGGGCTAGGGGGGGGGGAGAAGACGCGCCGTGTATCGATTACCATGAAAGAAATACAAAGAGTGTATAATAAGAATTTCAGATATTTCCGGGATAGCAATGCATGCGAGGTTCCATTTGGTCCACGGCGTGACACGTAACAGCAAAGACGGCAAAAAGGATGCGTTGTAAATACAATTATCCTGAAATGTGCTATCAAAAAAAGCTACAAAGTAAACTCAAACCGAGAAATCATATAAACATCAAACTCGCCACTCCTAATAACTAGCCATCTTCTTCTCGGGCTGTGCAAGAGGCACTTCTCCAATATCCTGCTCCGTGGCCGGCGACTCATGCGCGGCGTCGGAATAGCGGGTTTCCGGGACGGATTTCTCTTCAGCTTCGGGTGAAGATAGCTTGGCGCTCGCAATGTCCTGGTTCACTTCGTCGACGGCTTGAATGGCCGGCTTGGTGGCAGGCTGCTCCAGATCCGCCGGTAGGCTGTCCTGGGCGGCCGGTGTAGGCTCCGCGGGGTTGGTCTGGGCGGTGACGTCGACATCACCAGCAGGGGCAGGCGCGGTACTGGTCGCATCCTGACTTGTTTCATTGAGTACCAAAGGCTCAGATTCCTTGCTGACTGCCTTTGTTAGTGGGCTGCCAGCCTCTTTGCTGGACTCGTGACTGATTGTTTTGACCAGTTTCTCGGCAGGCTCTGTACCTATTTTGCTGGGTTCCTCGAGGGCCTCGCGAGCCTCCTCAGTAACAACGAGCCTGTCTTCTGAGTCGATACTCCAGATAGTCTGTGGCTGGGAGACGGACAAGACGGAAGTAGGTGGCTCCTTTGCAGGCGATGCCGCCTTTGCTGGGGCTCTGCGCTGAGGACCTCGAGCGCGACCTTTTCTGGCATCAGACAGAGGCGCCTTTTCCTTCTCCACGATCTCTTCTTCTTGTGCTGGTTCATCCTTCTTCATGGCCTGGGGTCCGAGTTGGAGGCGCTTATTCAGATCGCTCATGAAGCCTGCCTGCAACGCAGCAATTTTGCCACCGACCGGACGGCTGGGCACCGGTGGCTTGGGCGGCTTGACAGTCTCTCCATCCTTTGAGTCGCCTGAGACCTTCTTGACAGGGCGAGAAGGTATTTGAGGCTTGGGTTTCTCTGAGACTGGTGGCGGCTGCTTGGCGGCATCATCACCAGGAGCTTGCGTAGGCTTGGGTCGGCTGGGAATAGCAGGCGGAGCTCGCGACTCTTCAGCAGCCTTCTTGGCGGGACGCACAGGGATCTTTGGTTTGGTGTCCTCTGACTCCCCTTCGTCTTCTATAGCCGACTCAGACAGGGTTGTTTCCTGGATGTGGCTCTCTGGCGCATCCTCCCAGACGTCTTTGCTTGGAAAGCGTTTTGCGCCAGAAGGCTTGGACACGGCAAGATGGGATTGATGATCAATCCACTTTGGCTTCGCATCAGCAGACAGTGGCAAAAAGTTGTTGGAGCGTCCGTTGGCCTCTTTTTCGGCCAGCTCCTCTTGGTACTGCGCAAAAGCTTGTGCGGGAGTGATGGATCTGTTTTCGGAGAAGGACGCTTTGGATCTGGGGCGCTGGTTTTGTTCTTCAACGTCTGGTGTTGAAACTTCGGTAGAATGATGCGCACTATTTGGCGCGTCCTCCCAGATATCTTTACTGGGGAAGTGGCGGCTCGCCTTCTTCCCAGTTGCTATTTGTTTCCTTTCTTCCTCCTTCTTTTCTCCGTCGAAAAGTGGCTCATACTCCTCGACGTCATCAAGCGGTGTTGAATTGAAGCCACGCTCAGGCTGTTCATCAAGAGCAATTGTAGGGTGACGAATAGAAGGCCTGTTTGGCTCGTCGGCATCATAAGAGCGCGAACGATCAAACCCAGGACGTATGGCGGGATGCTGGGCTGTTACGTCGAGATCAGCATCGACCACGTCATCAGCCAAAATGGGGGCATGATAGTCCTCTGCCTCTGGGTTCTCGGTGCCATACGAGTAGTGCTCGGGATGTTTCGAATCGTCAACGTGGATGGCGTGGGGCACAGACGACTTTTCATCCGCGGCTTTGGACAGCGAACCATCTTCTGGGAAATAGCTGCTTCCTTTCTCAGCCTGCGAAGAGTCTTGTGGAGTAGAAGCTCGATGTGCGTACTGGTCACTAGCATGGTAGCCAACATCTTCAGTAGGTGTAGAGGCAGCTTCATTATAGAGCCCTTTACGATCTTGTTAGATTGCGAGAGGTCGTAGTGAAGTTTTGTGGTGCTTACCAGATGTGGGCCGACGCCTGGCAGTATCACGAACCATACGGTTGAGATCATTACTGCTCATGGCATAGTCGCTCTGACGATGGTCATGAATTTGATGCTTCTTGTGCTTGCCAACGAGTTCGGGATGCTTTTCGTAGTAAGCCCTTTCTAGCTTATCCTGGGGGTCAACACCGTGGCCGTGTAAACCGTAACTTCCCGGAGGCAGATTACGAGCCGAGTGCTTACGGCTGTGGTGCCGCTTGCCCTCCTCAGGAGCTGGCGAAGGAGCTTGAACGTCGCCCAGATGACTGTTCATGGGCACACGCTGTCCAATCTTGGGAATGCCATGCTCGTCATCGGTATGGTTGCCGTGGTCACTATGCGTGGAGAGGGTAGAGCTGGGGCGACGAATCTTGGAATCGCGAGAGGGCGTGCGATCTCTTCTCTGGGGAGACTGTCCGAGGCCGAGAGAGGCAGCCTTGTCCGAGTCGGTCCTCGTGACGGCCATGATCTGCTGCTTGGCGCTGTCGGGGGGCAGGGAAGGCTTGGGAGCGTGCAGCTTGAGGTTGTCACCAACGGTTCGGGTCTGGTGAGAAGAGCTAAGTTGGGCCTCGTGTGGTTTATCTAGGGCGCCATATTCGAGGCCTTCCTCACCAAGCGAGGGCAGGGACACGCTGGCAGGGCGATTGATGGGCTCATTCAGAGTACTTGATTGGTCGTGGCTAGACGACGAGCTGATCGGGCGCTGACCCTTGGGCTGGACGCCACCGTGCAAAGGCGACTGGGCAAAGCGGTCGCTGTTGGAGAGCCCGGACTTGTCGATGCCCTTCTTAGTAGGTCGAGTAGGGATCTTGGGCGCCTCGGCTGCTTGCTGGGCTTCCATGCTGGGGCTCTTGGAGGGCCGCGCAGGCACAATGGGAGGTGCTGAAGCGCTCATGTTTTATTGTTTTCTGCTCTGTATTACTAGATCGAGGATCGAAGGTGGGGACGATGTCAATGAGGTCATGTGCTAGGTCTGCGTTGACTCGTTAGCGAACAAGACCGGTTCAAAGCTGGCAATGGCAGCGTCGTGTAGTGTTGTCGGCAGTGCAAGAGATGTGTGGCCGAATTTGCAGAGCGAGCACAGTTGGCGATGCCCGAATCTGCAGCTGCTTGGGGGATTTCAATAATTGGGACAAAAACAGCGCACCCGGAGATGCGGTAAACGTGGCGGTCAAAGAGCCGAGGATGACGATGAAGCTTGCATTGCGTCAGAGCCAACTTACCGAAACCAGGAGCGTTGGGCGTGGCGGGATGTCTCGAGTGTCTTGTCGGGGAAGTATTGCAGGCTCCCATACAATAAAAGAGAGGGTGATGGGAATAGAAAAGCGACTGCTAGGTGATGAGACGATAGGAAGCGGCTTGAAGGCCTGGGAGGAGGCGATTGGCGTCTTTAGACTGGCAATAGAATGTTGGGTTATCATTAGAGGGGCGGCGATTGGAGGGAGACGAGGCAGTGGGGGGAACTGTACCTTGGAAGTTGGCATCAGCCTATCAAGAGAGACTGCAGACATCAGGACTATTTACCAAGTTAGTTAGTATGAAGTTGGTGTGCCATTGCGTACCTAGCCCGCTTGCCCGTCCCCCGTCAACCCATCAACCGTGCCTAGGCGGAGTGCTAGCTTGCTAGGTTGGTCAGGGGGTCAGTTATCGATAAATAGGTACCCACATAGGTACCCCAGCATCAAGGTCCAGCATCAAGGTCCAGCATCAAGGTCCAACACATCCTGATTCTCTCAACTACTTAGCTACCATCATCATCCATCGCAAGCAATGGCCACTCATAACTACTTTATCGACGTTTTGGAGCATTTGAGCGGCGAAACCTGGTGTCGGGCGAGGCCACATTGGCGCGTCACGGCGCACAGAGAACCTAGCAAGATGTCCAAAAACATACTCAATTCGCCGTCTGCACTTTTCATGTTCCTTGACAGATACACCATGTTATCATGAGTTTGCGTCAGCCTGGAACAGCATTTTACAATGGAAGCTCTTCACTTGTGCCGTAGACTGGGATGTAGATGGCATCTCCTGCAGCGACCTCGAGTCCCCGTCCTTGATGGCCTTGTGCGCCTTTTTCGCATCGCGAGCGAAGACGCTAAGAGTTGAAACCCCAAATATCGTGACTTTCTCGCCCGCATGCCCGACCTTGGGATTCAAGACAACACCCGGTTCTCGCCCCTGCCCGAGTAGGCCGCGATCATCAAGAGCTTGTGTCGCCAGTCTTATCCGTCGAGGCAAATATCAAATTGGACGATTGTTCAACTGGAAGAATTATTCAGGTCGGTGTACGGACGTCCACTGGAGACTGGTCGAAGCGCACGAGGGCTACTGTTTCGAGCACCATATCTGAGCTTGCAAGCACGACGAATTTTTTTTCCAAGATGTTAATCAACAGCGTCAATCGAATTGCCAGCACTGATGGCATTTATCAATCAACGGCGTCTTTGACGGCGCCTTTGACAACGGCCGTGGTTGCACAGATGGTCTGTTACTGTCCATGACGGGGTTCTATAACTAGCAGATTCTGTTTGACAATAAACCGGTCTGTTCGAAATCCCCGAGTCCCTCGGAGCGTACCCAAGTGGGATCTGCAGGCACCCGAGGTCGGCAAAGTACGGGCGACAGCCCGGAAGGCTGTCTCCTTGGCATCTCACAGCTTCCAAGTTCCCCACAGTAAATACACCCTCCAGCATGTGTGCGATCTGATAACTTAGCCGCCCATCCAAAATTACACTGGACTATTACATTATGAGCTTACCGGTAGATGCAGCAAATGTTCGGCAGTTTCGAAGGGGGTTGCAGTAGCAACTTGGAGGCACACCCTACACTTCTCCGTATGCTTCTGGAACGAGTTCGCTCGTCAGTTTTTTACCAATTTGCAGCTTGTCATAGCAAGCCTTCGGTCCTTGGCGTAAGATTGTTGATCCACCAAGTGGCCGCGATCTCAACCGCAGCTGCTTATTCGTGGAATTTTCGGCCAACTTGATGACTAGACTAGCACGATGCGGGAGCGGTCAAGTCCAAGACAGGTAGGCATCGAATGCGACCTGTCTCATTTCCTCGAATCATAGCTTGATGGATAGCATGGCCTGCTTCGGGTTCTGGCCATGTGCAATCGCATATATAGCTCTGACCGCATCCTGCCTTTTCTCTCCGTTCACCAGCAGATAGAATCAACTCTGTCACAACTCTACAGCCTCTGCACAATGTCTTCTCTTCGCTCTACTCTTCTCCTGTCCCTGGCGGCGCTTGCGGCAGCCCGCGACGTACCGTCCAACGTCCGCGACTTTTACAACAGCCTAAAGAGCAAGGGCCAGTGCAGCAACAAGCTCAAGTCTGGCTTCCACAGCATCGACGGCGACAATGGCTGTAAGTTGCAACATGTACAATCCGGCTGTGATCAGCAAGTTCGGACTGACGTGCGAGCTCTTTTCAAACACAGCATTCTCGTACTGCGGTGACCACCTTGACGACTACCGCGTCCTGTACCTCCAGGGCAAGAACAGCAACTTTGTCAACATGGATATTGACTGCGACGGCGTCCAACACGGTCCCGCCGACGACGGCCGCTGCGGCAGCTCCGACGACACCCAGTCCGTCACCTCGTTCCAGAGCATCGTCCAGGGCTACGGCACCGGCCAAAAGGACCTCGACGCCTTTATCCACCCCTACGTGGTCTTTGGCAACGAGGGCTCCCGGAGCGGCTACCCCAACTTCAACCCGCAAGACTATGGCGTCGAGCCGCTGTCCGTCATGGCCGTCGTCTGCAACAACAAGCTGGTAAGGAAACACAACGCCCCCTGCTCCCCGCGTTTTTCGCGAAACTAACATACATGTATCCATAGATTTACGGCATCTGGGGTGACACCAACGGCGACGACGGCTCTCAGGCCATGGTCGGCGAGGCCTCCATCTCTCTGGCCACCGCCTGCTACGGCAAGTCGGTCAACGGCAACAGCGGCCACGACGACAACGACGTGCTCTTTATTGCCTTTCCCGGCTCCGACGCCGTGCCCGGCAAGAACGGCGCCAAGTGGCACGCCAGCAGCTACAACCAGTTCGAGAGCAGCATCACCGGCCTCGGCGACAAGCTCATCCAGCGCATCGGCGGCGGTGGCGGCGGCAACCCTCCTACTGGCGGCGACTGCTCGTGGCAGGGCCATTGCGAAGGTTTGTGCAGAAATCATGGCTGAGACTGACTTGTATACTGACAATGACCTTTTCTTTACAGGCGCTCGCTGCAAGGACGAAAATGACTGTTCTGACGACCTTGTTTGCAAGTCTGGCAAGTGTGCCCGTGGCTAATTTTATGGCTTCGACAAAAAAGTTGAAACGACTTTATGAAAGTAATTCAGTGGACCGTTCTTGTAGCGGACCTATGAGAATCCGAATTGTACATTTCATAGCATCTCATAGACTTTATATATGTGACTGACCGCCTTTTCCTTTTCTTTCTCGCCTATGCCTTGCTTTCAACCATTATGATTCTGCCTTCTACTACAGGCGCAATCAAGCGCGTCCAGTCGACCATGCAGCCACCATCGCCCGCCGGCTCGCACACGCTGGATTTGATGCCAGCCTTGCGGATCCAGCGCGCCCAAAACTTACGCAAGAGCAGCGTCTCTATGTCCATCTCGTGGTCCGGGTCGGCGCCCACACAAGTCGATTCGGCGTGGGACTCGTCTGTTTCGATTCCTTCTTCGGCAATTTCATGGAGTGCCTTGTCGTCGTCGTCGCCGTCGTCATGCGGTAGCTTGTCATGGCCGAGTCTGGAACGGATAAAGCTGTGCCAGCTGTTGCTCCGGTCTGTGGCCCCTTGGTCTGAGCTCTTCCGCGACAGCGCTAGGCTCTTCTCGAGGTCCTCCGAAGTCGCCTGTAGGGGCTCGTCCGTGGTGCTTTTCAGTTTTGACGCTACCGCCACCCATTGTTCGGAGAGCTTTTGCCATTTTCCAACAGTTCGCAGGGCCATGAAATATTGTCTCAGCATGGTGCTGATGAGAATTCCACTTTCCTCGTCGACAATCTCTTCCGCTTGGCCTCCTTCGGACTGAACGAGCAAGCTATCGTAACCATCTATTCTTCCTTGTCAATGGACTGCGCTGCCGCACGCTGAACAGCTTGATTAACGCACCTTTACCTCGGCCCATGTAGCCTCTTGTAGCGAGCACATACTTCTTTTCTGGCTCGCATGGCTTGTCACCGATCTCGAGCGAAAGTACTCGTTTGTTTCTTTCCCGCGACGGGTCAAACGAGAACTTGATGTTCGAGACTTGCGGGAATCTGCCCTCTAGTGCGGGATACGTGGAAACGCTATTCTCTAACGCATCCCAAATTGCCTGGCCCGTCACGCGGATCAAAATGGCAGGGTCCTCAAATGGAAAGCAAGTCGTTATGTCTTTCATCCTGACCGCTCCGGGGGGGTAAATTTGGTCACCTCGAATCGTTCCGGAGGCCATGATGCAGCAGTCAGCATGATAGTACTGTCGCATAAGATCACAGACAAAGTTTCCAATATTTGACTCCTTCATTCGAACCGTGCTAAAACGCGCATCGAGAGGCATTGCAGACCACCCAACAGGTTTAGCTAGCGACTTCTTCAAGTCGGTCGTCAGATTCTGGACAAGCTTTTGGGACGGGAAGTGTTCCTTGACTTTGGAAGTAATGTCACGCCTCCAGATATCAAAGTCCCACTTGTCTGCATGCTCTTTACCCCGACGAGCCTCTATGTAACTGAGGTTCTTGAAGTCGGTTCCAGACCGAAGCACATGCGTGCCATTAATAAACTGGTGGTTGTAGTAGTGATCATGTCCGCCTAGGATGATGTCAATCAGTCCGTCTGTTTGCTCCGCCAGCTTGACATCGTTGGGCTCGCGCATGTGACTTAGGCAAATGATAATTTCTGCGCCATCGGCCTTTAGCTTGGGAATAAGCTCCTTTGCAGTGGCGCTCGCGGATTTGTAGATCAAATCAGGTGGCAAACTGTTGATCGTGGCGAGCCACTCGCGCTCTCCAAGACCGATGATGCCAATTTTGATGCCGTTGGATGAGGTCATCATGTGTGTAGGCTTTGCATTTCCGAGAGGCACGTCTTTACCAAGCGCAGGATCCAGAACATTGGCAATAAGCCAAGGAAAATTGCATTTTTCTGCGAGAGACTCGAATTGCTTCACGCCAAAGTCAAGATCATGATTCTATAGACGAAGACGACATTAGTTCTGTTACCGCCGCACTCAGAGCCATAATCATGGTTCACTCACCCCAACACAAGCCACATCAGTCCCGATGGCATTGAGAACAGGTATCATGTGCTTGCCTGAAGATGAAAGTCAGATATATCATAATTGGAGGCATGCGGACTCGCAGTTCATCTGGACCACGTACCTTTGGTAACGCTGCTTTCGAGACTAGGGTTGAACGCGTCACCAGAGAAGAGGGTGATGAGTTCGGGCTGGCCGGCAAATTGCCTACCGTTCCGATATTCCTTGCACATGGTCATGAACCTTGGGAATCCTCCGACTGGTTCGGCGCTTGAGGGATCGACATGGTACACATCGTTGTAGTGCAAAATCCGGAGATCAGGCGCACCCCCTCCGTCGGCGCGGCCAGATGAGTATGTAACCTGGGGCTCCGCGGTAGGCTCTGGCCGTCTCATTGCGATATACGGGAGAACCACGTTTTTTTTTTTAAGATGCTGATCTGAGATGCGAAAGTGCGGTGGGAGACTAAGCTGTCGAGCGCCACATGGGGTCGATCAGTATGTGGTACACAGCCGACGACGAAAGCGGAAGCCTCGGATCCAACAACACAGCACGTACCAAGTGGTAGGCAAAATACAAGGCGCTACCTGACTAACTTATTACCTATCACCAAGTACGGGTAGTTGCTAGTCAACTATTCTACCTAATAAACCACCACTAATTTTGGCGGAAAGCAGTCTAGACCCGCCATGTTTTTGTTCACCAAGTAAATAGGCAAGTAGATTGATAGGCCAGTAGGGTAACACTTCGCAGGCTTAAGCCGCCCGTGGTCATTTCATAGTCAATCGCCTCTCAAAGTTGGCGGAATAAATGCTTTTCATCTTCCCTTCTCTTTTTTTTTTTAATAACGACTTTTGTATATTTGATATCTTTTTGAGTCTTGCGTGGTGACAACCACCAGGTTACGAGCGATGACTGCTGCGGACAAGGCTTTGTCCAATAGGGCAAAAGGCTTTAAACATAACCCCAGATCTTAAGTTTGGCAGCTTCCACTGGAAGTCTGTCGTGTGGCAGGAGTAGGTTCGGGGACAGACTCGGCTCTCGGTACAAGATTACGTCGCTTCGTCTTTGCTTCCCATTACTTCCTCAATGAGGTTGGTTTCGGTAAATATCCAGTCCCAATACTGTTTTGTTCTGGAAAGCCGAGGACGCCCGATTTGCAATTCATTTGTTGAGCGTCGTTGACATGTTGTCGTTGAAATACGTACACGCGTAATCTGTACTGTCTGACAAACCAGCACTGTCGTAGACAACTTGGACATGTGCCGCTCGCGGTACGCGCAATACTGACGAATTGCTGCTAACCCTTTGTGATGATCGTCGTGGAGGAGTTGGACACGTGTGTCTTAGACTTGCCCGGCATCCATCGGAGAGAGTGCCTGCGTGTCAGTAAGCAGACAAGCAGACTGCAGGGCAAGAGACGCCGACGCCCTACGAATACGGGTGTGAGCGGTTTGAAAAGGACCCGTCAATTCCGGCCACAACTGCGAGTGGAGTCGCTAGTTCCAAAAAAAAAAAAAAAGACTCGTTTACCCTCGCGCCCTTTGAAGGGCAGATTGCAGGAAAGACAATTTACTGGGCGCGCCCGGTTGAAAGCCGCGTAGAGTTAGGGCTGGGGCGGGTCAGCAACCCGTTATCGTGTTCCTGGTGCGCGGACGACAACAGACCGAGGCCACGCAAGCAGTTACCGGGCCGTAAAAGAACCGGTAAAAGCTGCAATCGAACGTGGAAAGTTTTGAGGAATTCGACAACGATAGCTTGGGATGCCTCTTGTAGCAGACGAGCCCATGCTTGTACAGAACAACGAGACAAGGAGAATGAAGAGATTCATTCCCACTCTTGCAAACAGGCTGGGGCTGTGCCACTGTGCTGAAAACCGGCGCAGGCTGAAGCAGCGGCCAGGCCTGAACAGGGTTAGCGGCTTCTGCCTGTGACTCATTTTTCGACTCCACCACCCTTTCTGGATCAAGGTACACGCAAGCGTAGTAGGGCCTTAACAGAACATCTGATACTTTCCGCGAAGCTTTGCTATCGCAGTACCATAGCACTTCTCAACCGTCGGTACCTCCTCCCGGACTGCCACTGGCCCCGCGACTTGGTGCCTGAGAAATACATAACGTCCCCATGATTTTTTCTTCGCCCACATTTCGCTTTCTTCTTTTCTCCTCACCCCAAACGCACATTACACCTACACATTACAAGATACACAGCGCCTCAGGCTGCCTTCAAGATGCGATAAATCATCTCTTTCCCGAGAGCTCCCCTTCTGAATCCGTCAAAATTCAGTCTCAAGACTACAACATTCACCCCACTCAATCTTCTTCTCCCCGTTCAGCTCACCTTTTGGTCGACCTGAACTTCAGCACTGCTTGCAACAGCTTCAGCTCCAGTTCCCCTACAACCGCCAACATTTCAGGCCAAGACTTCCCAGTCTTCACCACGGATTCCCAGTCATCATGGCTTCCCCAACCAGCTTCCGCCCTGCCGGCACCACCCGAGCATTCACCACATCTGAGCCCAGCACAGAGCCCTCAGCAGGACTTCGTCTTGTTCGACAACCCTCCGCCTCGCAACGCTAATCGATCCTCGGTTTCGCTGTCCAGTCAGCGTCGTCACTCGTACAATCATCGTTTAGAGAAGTCTGCTTCCGCTATCCAAAACCAGCGTGTGGTTCAGCTCCTCCAGACTTTTGGACATCCTTCATATTCTGTCAACGCCAAACGTGTCTCCAACAACAATCGCTTTTACGCATCCTCGGCTCCGTCCTCTACTGTTTCTTTGAAGCAACGGTCCTCAAGCGCTCGTCCCCCCGTCCCTCTCTTCAACCAGAGTCTCGGTGACCTTGATCAATCCGCCACGATGATGAATGCAGCAGATGTCGTCTTGGACGACCTTCCCATCTTTGATGGTGAAGTCTCCAACACTGCCTTCTCTTCGCCTGCGCTTGCCTCTTTTGACTTCAACGGCAGCATGTCAAGCTCCGCCTCCAACTTGGGAACTGTCTCGCCCCAGGATCTTTTGGTCCAGGAGCCTTTCATGTCCGCCCCCAACTCGGCTGCTCTCACTGCCTTGACCTCTCCGTCAATCTACAATGAGTCTCCCGACTTTGACAACTATGACGTCTCTCCCAACTTCGAGGCTGCCGACTTTGGTAACCCCAGCGACTCTTGGTACCCCCTGTTCCCTGAGGAGTCTAGCGCCCCCGAGGCCACCAACGCCGATGACTCCCCCAACCAGGGATCTGATTCTGATTCAGTAGGCCAGGCTTCTGGCAACAGCAAACGCAAGTCTAGCGGCTCGCCCACCAGTGGCGGCCGCCATGCTGCGGCTGCTGGCGTCAACGCGCGCAAGCGTGACAAGCCTTTGCCCCCTATCATTGTTGAAGACCCCAACGACGTTATCGCTATGAAGCGAGCTCGCAATACTCTAGCTGCTCGAAAGTCGCGTGAGCGAAAGGCTCTGCGTTTCGACGAGCTTGAGGATAAGATTGCTAAGCTCGAAGCTGAGCGCGACCACTGGAAGAACATTGCTTTGTCTCAATCTGGTTCCCGATAAAAAGGGTCTCTTCTGGTGCTAAAAGTTTCTTGTTTTTGTTGTTTTGATTGCCTGTTGCAATTCCTTACGTCTCTGTATTTTTTTTTTAGTTAGCCATGGCGGCTGGGACATCCCCGTGAACCTTTTCTTTCGAGTTTTTCTGTAGGCTACTCCGCCTCTTCTAGTGTGATATAATTGACTATACTTTGAATAATTCTTCTTGACGCTTCAACTTCTTGACAATTATTATTGACCCAAGTTGGCTCATCCCTTCATTTTTAGCAGCCTGCACCAGCACGTTTCTCGAGTAAGACTATCTAAATTTACGAAGTGTGGTGCGAAAGTATTGTATCCCTGCTCTGCACATTGTACCTGCACGAAAGAGGCATCGAGCTGTTGATTGGCCGCCTCTTAGCCCAGACCTTGACCTATTCAAGTCCTGATAGACTTGAGATGTAACTCGTACCTATGGCCGGCTTCGTACATACGTCGATGAGGCCTGGGAGGCTTCTCAAACGATTTTCTTTTTTTGGAGAACTGGCTTAGTTTGATGCCTCTGAGAATGGCGGCTGTCATCGAGGCTGAGGGGGCATATACGAGATTGTGATAAGCTGAGTCTCCCAGTGCGCCAAAAATGCCTTCTTTCAAGTTGTAATAGTGATGACATATTATAATCACCGTCTGGTGTATGTATATACAGGCTTAAATCATCTGCTGGTGGTATTTATAATCATGAGAACAAGAAATCACAATTGGCGTCATCTCTCAGCGCCCGTTAGAACTCCCCGGGTCCCGGTCCAAAATACTCGCCCGGGGCGAGCGTCATGTGAGGACACGATACGCCGTCTTCGCAGCCCGAACCAACAATTGCATTCCCCCACCAGTTGAATTCTGTCCCGTTGTACGCCAGGCCAAAGAATTGAACCAGGCCCGAGATGGCCATGCCGGCGGAAAAGGCAGCGGACAGCACAAAGTTGTACTAGAGTTCCAAATGTTAGCACCCGCGTTCTCGCGCTTGATAAGACTGACAAAAAACATACCTTTGACCAGAAGCCGAGGAAACGCTTGCGGAGGAAAAGCCAGGAAAAGGCCGCCACGGGGACGGCAGGCCACATCTGGGAGAGGTTGTACGGCGCCCAGGACAGACCACCGTTCATCAGGACAACAGGGTGAATGTTGCGGATAAAGGCGCTATTGGGCCACTTCTTGCCGGCCAGCCAGAAGAGGAGCACAATGACAACGCCAAGGGGGAAGCCGAGGAGGGTAATGGAGTAGGTGCCGCCAACACCCCAGAGACGCTTAGGACCAACAGTACCCCACAGCACGGCAGCGGTGAAGAAGGTGTTGATGCCAGGGCAGGTAAAGCGGAAGGGAGCGTCATCAGTGCACACGTCTTTGAGGCGGACCTGGAACTGGATAATACCAATGTAGACAAAGGTGGTGACGAGACTGGGGACCATTTGTGCGAAGAAGGTGAAGCGCGGTGCAATTTTGATGTAATGGGCTAGCTTCAAGTCGTTGCTAAAGGCCAAAGCGTGGGCACAGGTGACGTAGCCATAGGACTTGAAGAAGCACATGGCCAGAGCGTTACCCTCGACAAAGGAGCCGCCGATGAATTCCGCCAGAACGTTGAGGGTGACTTCGACGCCAGTCATTGCGTAGACAATACCGACGGGAACGACAAAGATGAGACACATGATGACGCCGTAAAAGACAACACCGACAGAGGTATACGTGGGGTAGATGGCAATGGCAACGCAGCCGACGGCAACGGCGAAGATGAGGGTGCAAAAGTACCACCACTCAGGAACCTCTTTGTAGGCCTTCATCAGACGGTTGTGGACGTCAAGAACACGGCCTTCCTCGACCTCCTGCTTCTTGGACGGACGGAAGCTGTTGATCAGATCGCGAAAGCCCATCATGATCTCAGTGCGGTGGAAGAGAGCGGCGTAGGTGACGACGGCACTATAAACGGCAAAGAAGATCATATACACGACAGTATTCGCAGCCGAGAGGTATGGGGGAGAGTAGGCCTTGTACTTTTCAAGGTCCATGATACCATGGTCATCAAGGATACTGCTGACGTTGTAGTTCTTGGCGAAGCGATCGTACGGCTTGTTGGAGTTGACGGGCAGATAGGCAGCGCCCCAGACGTTGCTGTAGTACATGGCGGCGATCACGGGCATAGTGATGGCCATGCCGCCAAAGTTGTTTGCAATACTGAAAAATGGCAGCATCAGAGGATCCCACAGGTAGATGACAATGTTCCAATCAAAGGTCGGCAGAGGGTTGAGGCCGAGGCCCTTCAAGCCGCCCGTAATGACGGATAGCTTGGCATTATCGGGTGCTATCCACGTCATCCAGGAAAAGTATGCCAGACCCTGGAAGATGTAGTTGGGAAACCAGAACCACACAAACATGGCGGTAAAGGCTATGCAGAAGAACTTGAGACGGCTCATGCGCCAGAAAGTACGGAACGGACCAGCCACGGCAGGGTTGGTGTCCCCGTGAAAGGCAGAGTTGAGGGCAATCGTGACCAGGGACTGCGGCCAGACGCAGTACGACGGGTAGACGAGGAACCGCCGACAGATGCCCGCCAGGCTGTATCCGATGAAGTTGGTCGAGAGGGCAATGAGAATCTGGTAGCGAAAGCTCAGCGCCCAGCTCTGGTTGAAGAAATGCGGCAGGTACTGGATCCAGATGATGTAGTTGGTGTAGGGAACCGACTTGGAGATGGAGGCCATGATGGTGATGAGCATGTGCTCCTTGCGGTTGAAGGGGCCTGGGTTGAGGCTGTGGCGGACGCCAAACAGTGTGAAACCCACATCAGGGAGCATCTTTTCGAACAGTTTGCCGACAGGGAAGGCGAGCAGCTGAGGTACATTAGCAGTCACGGCGATGGCGGGCTGGCGGATCTCGAAGAAGCCGTTGATAAAGGCAACGGCCACGGAGAAGAAGATGCCAATGACCCATGCGCGGATCGTGGAACACGGCATATTGGGGTCGTCGTGGTTGCTGACGACGGCGCGCACCTCGGCGTACGGCGAGTTATTGGTGATGAGGGCCGCCTCAATCTTCATCTCGGCAATCAGCTGCTCATGCTTTTCTGGATTTTCAAACACATCGTCATTGTCTGGTCGCGGTGCCAAAGTCAGTGGGGTTGTGCACGCCTTTGAGAGGGGTCATTTGGCAGTGACTTACGTAGAAACTCTTTAATCCGTTCCAGAATAACCTGAGGAAAGTTGGGATCACGGTGGTGGAGCTTGTGCACCTGGAGCATGAGCTGCAAAACAAGTCAGACGAGAAGAGCATGATGATGGCGGCGATTCATTCTCAAATGTACTCACAGTACGCGTGGCCTCGAGATCAAAGGTGGCGGCGAGCTCCTTGGCCTCGAGCAAATCATCTTCCGTGACATTGAGGTCGTGCTCGGCACGCTCATCGTCAGCGGCGGCAATGGCAACATCAATGCCCACAGACTCATGAAGACCCTTGAGAGAATTCGTTAGCCCTTTTTTTCCTCTTTCAAAATAGCGTCACAATAAAAGAGACTCACCTGCTTTTCGTTGATAACACCGCCACGAGGCTCGTGGTCAGCCTCGGCGAAGTCGCCAGCTTGCTCGCTGCGCTTTTCAGCCAAGTCAGCCATGGTCAGTCGACAAGCCAATACAGGATGGTAGAGACTCGAGACAAAATTGACCGGACGCGAATAGAATAAAATGTCTTGGTCGGGAACCCTTCAGGCGGGGAGCTTGGACTCTTTATGGTTGGCTCCAAGACTGGGATCGGCCGTGCGGAGGAGGCTCGCTCGCTCAATTTCTCTCAAGTCACGCTGGGGGGGAAACCACATTTGGAGGATCAAGAGGCACACGCCAAGAGGTACGAGAAACATGTTGCCACATGGTATAAGCAGTCAGAGCAGTGGCGTTTTCTGGGGGTATCCGCCTCTTGGTTGACCTTCTGTAACGGGGCAAGGCCGCCGGCCTCGACATTGAGGATATAGGATATCGCCATTTCTCTCAGACGCCCAGCCGATTGAGGGGCGCAATTAGGACCCAACCCTGGGCGCTCGAGGACCTGTGCTAAATGGACGGCCCCGTGGCTAGAAGCACGCTTAGCCCAATCATTGGCTTCTCAGAGTCGCTAGCGCCATGTGCCCCGGTCAATTTATGCTTGGCAGATAAGGTATCAATTAGCGTTGTCATGTTCTGCCCTAGACGTGGCGACTCCGTGATGTGGTCCGTGGATGGGGGGAAACTGAGCAACGGCTCAACTAGTGACTAGTTTGTTGCAGGGACTTTTGCATTGACCAGCACAAGTAACTAGTTAGCGCCTTTCTGATCCGTCAGGAGTTGCTCGTGAGTCGTGATAGTATCTGGAAGGATTGCCGCAAGGTTGCGCGCTACGATTGTGTTAGCCCCACGTTGTTGTCTCGCCCTATAGGCTATTGCTACCTGAGCCAGGATGCAGAGACAATCCAGACAACTGACTAAGTATTAGTTGGGTAGTTGACAGTCGGTGAATGCGATAGTCGTCAGCTGAGGCGGACCAGCTCATCCTTTTCTTGAACAACCGGACAAAAGAACTTGCCATTGACAGAGTCCCCTTTTCTTTATCTCGTTGTTGACTTGTGGCTTGCCTGTTCCCCGCCCCCCAAAAGTTCATCTCGTTTCAGCTGCCGCTTATTACTCGTTTCGACTTGCGGATTTCGTTTTGCCGAAAGACGATGCTCTCAAGTCGAAAAGTAGATTCGCAGTGGCTCGGGTTTTGCACGATTTCACCTTGCGTGCTGGTTGTGACTCGTTTGCATGGTGCCGGCTTGGCCATTGCATGGCGATTTGCCGCTGTGTGCTTGGCCAGATCTGAGGCTTCTGCGACGGCTCGGCAAGCCACAAGTCGAACGGGAAGGCGCCCCTGGGGTAGCGTGTGTTGTTCTGAGCCCATGTCCTCGGCTACCTACCTACATACAAGTAGGGACTTTTGTCGAACGGATAACGAAAATGGCGCCAGAGCAGATGGCGTTTTTGAGTTCCCCACATGCATATGAGCTAATTGCCAGCGTTTCCACGAATCACCGCTGTCGTTTTTGGTAATTCTTTCTTCCCCAATGGTAGATGCATATTGACGAGCAAACCTGTTTTGAGGCATGTGTCCGGGCCAGGTGGGCGGGTGCTCGTAATGGTCACTGATCTTTTGGTGCCAAGCTTATTTATCGCCTTGCTGAAGGAAACAGACAATGGCTGGAACCGTTTCTGAGACACCGTATATTCAGCTGCAGTGCGCATTGAAACTGTCTACTAAATTACCTACCGAGACCTAAAAATAGGGTTCCATTTACCACTGGCAAAGATGAAAGACGTTCAGAAACTCAACGATAGTCGGCAAGTGAATCTGATCCTTCGACAGGGTTTTGACTAATTTTACAGGCTATACGCGGCTATTGTACGGATATGTGACAGCCACGACGCCCTTTTGGCCATGAGTGCGGCTGAAGCAGTGTGGTAGCATGAAGCGATTTGTCGCTCGAAACCTGACGTCTACAATACGCCGCTTCAATTTTTACCAATTGCTTTCACTACCACGATTTTGATCATGCCAGTCCAGCTGTTGGCTTGCTGCCCGCTTTGCAAAAGGACCTGCTCATGTTTCGGCCGACGAAATCCGAGAACACCGTCAGTTGTAGAGTTTGTCAAAAGTCACCGAAAGCAATGAAGCCATGGTTCTTTTGCACGGGGAGGCTGTTAAGTTGACTAGCATGGACCGCTTGGCATGCGGCAGGGTCACAGGTCGTAGGTAATCAGGCGCCTTGGCCGTCCGGCCTCCACATCCGTGCCAAGACGCCATTCTTGAAGAGCGTCCGCCTCCGGGAACGAGATGATAAGTCGGCTCAATTAGCGAGAGGTGGCTGATCCAGGAAGGCTCTCACTATTCTTCGCCGCTCATGCGAGGCGGAGTCCATGAGCTCACCGCGGAGAAACTAGTGATGTCGTGGCTGAAGAGGCGCGATCAAAAGTTCCTTCTGAAGAGACTCGAATAGACGCCTCCACGCCTCGTCTGATCTGATTGTCGCGAGAATAGGAAAATCGGAACCATGTCCCACTAGCCATCTTTTCGAGCGGGGGGCCGGAGGGCAACTCACATAAGGAGGAGAATCACTAGATCCCAAGACGCGGCGTTGATATAGAAATTTCAGGGCCGCAGCTAGGCGGGCATATCAGTAGACCATTAGTTGCGGCTCAAGACTTCCTCGCACACACCTGCTTACTGGACGCTTCCCCAGTGAGGTATGTGGACCTGGCAGGGCTGCGATGTCTGGGGTAATCTGCTTCTCCCCTTCTTAGTTCGCGGAGAGACATCATTTGGGGCTCATTACGTACAAGAGAGGTTCTATTTCGTATAAAAATCAGCCGCCGTGCATGAGGGGCAACAATGTTCGGTAGCAACTTGTGCCCAAGTTGACCTTCCAGTTCAGGCCAGCTTGCTCATTGCATCTCCTGTTGCCAGTGGTTCGGATAAGAGCTGTTCTAGCCGGCCCTGCTTCTTTTTCGAGCTCGGCTACGATCCCAAGTGGATGACAAAAAAAATTCCACCAAAAGCATTGTATGTTAGTACTTTTTTGTCCTTTCTTTCCCTGTCTCCCTCTCTCTCGAGTTTGCCTCTTTGTGTACATGGCTTGCCGTACTGTGCTGCTTTTTCGCACTTTCTTAAACTCACAATCGAACCTTTTTTTGCTACCTGGAGAGCGACGCGCTGCAATCTTACTACAAGGGGGCTCCAGAATCGTCTCTGAGGTGCTGCGCAGACCTGCTTTCTTTGTTGTTGGCAGGAGTAAGGTTCGCGGCTGACTGGAGCCAATCACAGTAGCTTATTATTAGTATTGATCACTTACTATGCGTCGCTCATCCTTATCTGGGAGTTCACGCAAGCTCCAAGATCAGCCAGACCGCACAGTCAAGGCGGTAGCCCGCGCTGGAGATTTGACTTGAGTGGTTCAAATATCTAGCAAATGGGGAGATGTGTCACGGAGCTATTTGACTGTAATAAACTAATTGAATATGCACGTGAAGACGCGCGGGCGGTGAAGCATTCTGCCTGGACCTGTAGTGGGGTGGACGGGTACGTACCGTGGCAGGAACCGGTTGATTGACAACACACGTGTCTGCTCAAGGCCAATTCAACGCCAACCGTCGCATCGCCGCCATTGTCAGCCAAATCTAAGGAAACCTTCCTTTCTGGCTTCTCCTTTAGACGGATGATAACTTCTCAGCTCTTGCTCAGCCCGGAGCAGATTGTGGGGCCGGAGGAAACATGACGACACAGCTGCTCGCTACCGAGCTAGCTAACCTCATCCAGGAGAGCAAGCGGAAGCACAACGACTTGCGACAGGTACGGATGTGGACTCTTCAGTGGCAGATAAAATCCAATGACTGACCTCTTGATTCCTAGGCTGCTGAAAAGTCTCTGGAAGATTTGAAACAACTTGGCCCCATTTCTGAGAGTGCCGTCTCTGATCGTGAGCCTGCATCCTACCCCTCTGTTGCGTGCATACTAACAAGCTTTCTACAAGAGTTGTCGCAAAAAATCAACTTCGTCAACCCTTTCATTATTGCTTGTGGTACAAAAAATGCCAAGTTCACCAGCATTGCCATCGTTTGCCTGCAAAGGCTCATTGTCGCTAGTGCCCTACCGCGATCCAAGCTCAATCAGGTTCTCGAGGCCTTAATGCAAGCTTCCTCAGCGGCTCTAGATGTCCAGCTCAAAATATTGCAAGCTCTGCCTTCACTTCTACAAAACTACGCCGCGGAGCTTCAAGGCGAGCTACTTGTCACCACTCTCAATATTTGCTTCATTTTACAGAGCAGCAAAAATGCAATCGTCAACAACACGTCTGCCGCTACACTACAACAGCTTGTAGTAGCTGTCTTTGACAAGGTTGCTACGGAAGATAGTACGTTGGCCTATGATCTTACCGTATGAAACGACTGACCTCCCTAGAAATCGGTTCCAATGAGCCCTTTGTTGGCGAGGCAGCTACTGCCAATGGCAAGGTCGAACTGCGTGCCGCCGCCCTCGACGCTTACAGAGTGCGTCGCATAAATCCGCCCAACTCGAAGCCTGTACTGACCGTCGATAGATATTCAATGACCTTTGTCTTCTTACCGAGAACCAAAGACCTGAATACATGCGCTTCGCCGGCCTGCTCCAAACTTTTGGGCTTGAACTCATCGAATCCGTCATTACCAATCACGGCAACTTGTTGGCTGCGCATCCTGAACAGGTACAAGTGCTGAGAGTCCGTGTCATGCCTCTGCTCGTAAGTGCTCTGAAAGGAAAGCCTACATTTTCCACATCAGTCAGACTCGTTCGCATCTTGTACACCTTGCTACGCCGCCATATTAGTCTCTTGCCGGAAGAGTGTGGCGAGGCGCTTGACATCTTGACTCATTTGATGGATCATGACTCGCTGCTTTGGAAGAGAGCTTTATGCATGGAGGTATTTCGCGGACTCTTTGCCGAGCACGCGCTGATACGAGAAATATATGCATTGTACGATGCCAAAGAGGGGCAGAAAGATGTCTTTCAGGAACTTGTTGCCATCTTTGTTCGACTCGGCACAGAGAAGCCTGCCGTCATAGGACTTAGTCACCAGTCTACAATCCCAGCTTCTGATAATCGTGACGATCCGGATGCCTCTGACCAGGCCGTTTTGGAAGCTAGTGGTGTCAGTGGCATCATGAGTGGCACTTCTGGCGCTGAATTATCACACGTTGGCATCAGCACCAAATGGAGTACCATTCGTGTTCCTTGCATCGACCAGCTGGACAAGACCGAACCGCCTCCTATTCCAGAAACATATGTATACAGCTTAATCTTGGCGTGCATCTCCTCTCTCTCAGATGGTCTTGCCAAGTTTATTCTTCCGCTAACAGTCTCCAACGAAAGCAAAGGTCGCCGCAAGGTCTCCCCACAAGAAACAGAGAGGGATTCGTCAGCACCGCAACACCTGGAGGCCGAGAAATCAGCATTACGAACCAGGCCAGAGCGATCCTCGTCTTTTAAGAAGAATCCGATCCCTGTCAATCCACTCAAGCTCGAAAGTCATCCTTTACACTCCGAGATTGTGATATGTTCCTCAATGGTGGATGAGTGCTGGCCCGCCATTCTGGCTACATGCTCCAATTTCCTCTATGCTTCGCTGGATTCAGAGTACTATCATGGTCTTGTTCGAGCCTTTCAACGCTTTGCTCACGTCGCCGGTTTGCTTCAGCTCACAACCCCGAGAGACGCGTTTCTGACAACGCTCGGAAAGTCAGCTGTGCCACCCAATGTTCTAAAAGCCTGTCTCAACGCTGGTCAATCACGGTCGGTCGCACCTAGCACAGCTCCTGAAAATCCTGCCTCTTCCATCTTGAACAATGCGAGAGGTCTTCTGAGCGTCGAGACACTCCAGAGCTCTCAAACAACAGAAAAGCAGCGTCAAATGAGCGCAGATATGACCGGTGCGTCGTTGAACACCCGCAACTTGCTTTGTCTGCGTGCCCTTTTGAATCTTGGTATTGCGCTCGGCCCGACGCTCGGCACATCATGGAGCATTATCCTTGAGACCCTACAGCAGGCCGACCTTGTCCTTTTCTCTGCAAGCAAAGTTTCGATCAGATCCCCGTCTGTGAGCAGAGCTCCTGAGCAGGGAAGCGAGAATGAACACAATTCTCTGATGACGAATTTCAGCAATGAGGTTCGCTCTGTCGAGACTGCTGCGTCTAGACTGTTCGAGAGTACAATCGACTTTCCTGACGAACAGTTTGCCCAGGTGATTGAAGCGATTTGCGGGTTATTGACTGTACAGCTTTCTACCGACAGCACTTCAGCGCAGCCGCAAGCAAAAGTACCACTGAAACCTGGCCAAGGCCACCATAGGCGTGTACTTAGCTTCTCCAAACCCACAGTCACGGACACCAACCAAGAGCTTCTGTTTGCTCTAGCCAAGCTTGGTGAAATCGCATCCATTAATTCGGAAAGACTTCTGAGAAGTGATCCTGATAAATCCGGCTGGGATTTGCTGGTCACTCAACTAGGTGCCACGTTGAACTCAGGTACAATGAGCGCACCCGTTCGGACAAGGGCGGCGGAAGTACTAGCAAGGTTTATGCTTGAATCTGGCAGTATAGCTGCAAATCTCCACGAGGAACTACGTGGCCCTATCCAGCTGCGCCTCCTTTTGGGGTTGCGTGATTCGCTTGCTGCGTTACAAAGAAAGAAACGAGACGATTCTGTTTCTGGGAGCACGACGGATCTAGAAATACATCGGGTCATCCTCGAAGGGTTGCGCCAAATTCTTGAGAATTATGGTGAGAGCCTAGTGGAGGGCTGGGATGTTGCCTTTGACATCATCAACAGTGTGTTTGTGGCTAGCGATGCGATCGCAGAGCATGGCAGAGACTCAAGCAAGCCAATCGGGACCCGATCATCGAAGCTGGTGCGCTCTGCGTTTGGCTCGCTGCAACTTATCTGCTCCGACTTCCTGGCCTCGCTCCCCAATAGCTGTTTTTTGATTCTTGTCGATGCGCTGTACAATTTCAGTTCGCAAGATGATGATTTGAATATTGCATTGACGGTAAGATGACCTGCAGATTGGATGACTGGAATTACGCTAACTACAATCTAGACTGTGACCTTTTTCTGGATACTCTCCGACTTTTTATCTAGTCGCTCAAAGTCGTTAGAAATCACCGAAGAGCTGATGAAAGATGTTGATTCCACAAGCTTAGCGAAGCTCGCTGCAAATAGTGAGAATAAGAATTCTTCGGCGGCGCTCTGGCTGCTTTTGCTGCAACGGCTCACGGCCGTAAGCTCTGATATGAGGCTCGAGCTTCGTAACAGTGCCATACAGACATTACTTCGCATATTTGACGCGTACGGGGACCGCCTTACTCCAGAGGCGTGGTCTATGTGTATCAAATCCGTCCTGTTCAGACTCCTTTCGTCACTTCAAGACGAACTAGAGGCCACAAGCGAAGACGGAGCCGATGATGCACATGAATGGCATGACACCTCGGTTGTCGTTTTGAATGGCATTTCCACTCTCTTGGCCAACTACCTCGATGCACTGACAGCGCATCCGTCTTTCAACGAGCTGTGGAAAGAGCTATTGGAACATTTTGCGAAATTGCTCGATCACAAGGTTCTTGTCATTAATACTGCAGCCTTTAAGGCACTGGCTCATATCTTGTCACAAGCAAACGAGGAGCAGAAAGCGAATCTCAATGATGATGCCGTTGACATGGCATGGCAACTGTGGGCGCGTGGCGTTCCATCTACGAGTGAAGCAAAGGGAGAAGACAACCAAAGTTCTCTGCTGGCATATGTCGGGGCCTTGACAGAGCTATATCAGCTAATGCAAGAGAAGCTCGCGGTCAAAAGAGTTGAGAGAATGCTTACCCTGCTTCATGCATCAGCCCAGGAGGCTTCGCTTGGTTCGTTTGCGACGGACCTGGACAACTTGACACAGCTTCAATCGAAGATCATGGCAGCGGTCAATATGATTAGAACCGACGTGGATGGGGTTCCGTCTGCAATGCTGTCGCACGCCTCAAAACTTGCCACACTAGCATTCGAACAAGAGCCGAGTCGGGACAAGAAGCCTAAGCGCACGTTTGTTGCACTTTCCAGAGCAAGCATATCCTTTTTAGAGTCAGTAGCACTGAAGCACGCTGCAGACAGGGACATTTACACCAGTGGATCGTTGGCCACGACCCTTGCGGCTCTTTGCAAGCCGATCACATTAAAGTACAGCTTCCCACTGACAACAAAAGCGGCTCAGCCATGGAGAACAGCAACATTATCTGCTTTAGCCGTTTTGGAGGCTTCTTTGCCGCAAATGAAGGATCTAATGGTCCCAAAAGAGACTGCACAGCATGTTTGGCTCAGTGTTGTAAGCCTAGCTGACAGCATCCTCAGTGCCGACTGTGACGATGCCTTGGACGGCACCAATTTTGCTGCTGACGAGGAGTTTGACATTGCGTCTTTCAAGCGACTACGGAATCTAATAATACCGGATCTCGGCGCAGAAAATGTTCCTGACGAGGCCAGAAAATCACTTGCCTCGAGCCTGTTCAAGACGTCCATCATCCATGTGCCCACCGACGCCGATTACGAAATCATCAACGGAGAAAGCGACAATGGATTGTCTGCACTATATAAGACAGGAACTGGCCGAACTATATTCGTACCCCCAACACGCCGGACCAAGATTGCATATGTCGCGTTTGAAGAGTTATTTGCCCTCGTGGCTCAAGAGCAGGTCCATGAGCCCCGCAAACCAAAGCAAACGAGGAAGGGTGCGGCAAAGAATGATGCGGCTGCATCTTCCATGAGAGCCCGGATAGCCTCTGCCGTGGCGCTGTTTTTCATTATACGGTGCGCTCTCACTTTGCGAGCGTACGTGGCGGATCAGCCGCTGCGAGGAAAGATGCCGCAGCCGTTGAGCCAGAGGCGAGAGCTGCTATGGACGCTGCAGAAGCTCGTCAACCTGCACAGCGAGGCTGATGCTATCCCGGCCCTCCAAGGAGCGCAGAGTACGAGCAGGAAGCATTTGTTGCGGCTGTATCCACTTTTGGTCAAGGGATTGGTGGCAGGAGACGATGAAGAGGTTTTGGAATTGCTGAGGGAAGCGCTGGACGTGATAGGAGGAGAGCTGGGCATTGTTTAGAACCTACCGAGTGAAATGATCCATCTATTCACCCGGCATGCAGGACCTTGTTGTGATGTAGGTCGGCTGAATGTGACCCCTTTCGGCCGCTAAATTCATCCACCCACGTTTAACAACAGGGCTTCATTACGTGGACGAGGGAGCTGATACACAGTCGGCCCGGATATGCACGCCCATTTTATGCCACCGCTAGCTGACATTGGAGTAAAAGGACAGAAAGTTTTACCAAGGGCAAGATGGTCTATTTAGGCGCTCGTGTTGACACTCGGCGCAAGACGAGGGTCTCGCGCCCTAGGAGGAACCCCCTAAAGGCGGCAAAAAGCGCGACAACTGCTGTCGACGAGAGCCTGCTACGGGAGACTGCCGCATGGTTCCTCGCTGATGAGCAAAGCTGGAAAGCAGCGCCAGGGACGGCAGTAGCCAGGTTCGCTGTGGGCATCTACGCCTCGCCCGAGTGGGAATCGAAGCTCCATCAAACTCTGCCTTTTTTTTTTTTTTTTTTGATTCTGGGCAATGTGTGTTGCGATTGAGGGGATGGCCTTGGAAATTTTGGGAGACATGCCCTATTGGGGAGACGTCTACACTTTATGGATTGTGTAGCCTCGTTGCGGTGGTGCGTGAGTTGGCGGGATTGGATTGAAGTGTGTTTTTTCGGAAATGCATCATGGACGTTTTCAACATGATTAGAGACGATGATCAGGAGGGGCAAGTGACAGAGTAACAAGGTCACTGCTCGTCGTATTGAGGTGATTCATACGATGACAATTTTTTGCATCTGAAGTTCTGCCACCCACATCTTCATGCTCGCCCCAGTCGCCTGTCGGCTGTAATGATAAAGCTTCCTCGCAGCCGAAGCATTTTTGCCTTTGATATGCCGTTGCTTTCTGTAATGTTTGATGCCCCTTGCCCAAGCTCCGCCGCTGGGTATGTGCGGCGTCATGTCCTCCGTAGCCCGTACCGACGAGCCGTCCACGTGCCGGCCTGCCAGCGTAAAAACTGATAGAGTTTCGCCCGGACGGGCACCCTTCCGTCGCAAACGTTTTCAGGAAGAGTGGACGGGGCAACGCAAAGGCAGGGCAATCCGTCCCGCAAACTGACCCGACCTGGGCCAATGCCTGAGTCCCTGTCCTCGTTCCCACACAAAAAAAACCACGCCATTGGAATACGGTGTTTCTGCAAAATGAAAAACGGGTCGCTGGAAGAAGCCAGCGTTTTTTTTTTTCTGCTAGCGCCACTGGAGCAGGGCATGTTGCTGACGGGCGGGCCAGTTCAGAACGGAGCACGGAGCTGATGACCGGGGATGGACGTCTTGAGTGCACAACACAACAAGACGCATGATTGGAGCAATGCCAACTAGTTACTTAGTTTGTTAGCGTTTCAATGGGCCCCCATTCAATGTGAGCATTCCACCCAACGCCGTAAAAAACTCCAGACCCAGTCTTTTCCCTTGCTCGAGTTGTTGACGGAAAACCAGTCGTGGCAATATGATTGCGAGACCTGCGTGATTGGGCATTTGCACACTAAGTTTACAACCGACTACCAGTAGCCAGCCACACAGCGCTAGCAAATGGGTTCCGTAGCAAAAAGAAACGAGGCTTGCTCAGTTGAATACCAATGCGTTGTCGATACGACGGTCTGTCTGTGTGTGGGACTGTGGCCCAATGAGCGGCTGGGCTTTGTCGTTATTGGCGCAGCGCAGATGAGTTACCAGCCAACCAGCCTGAGTACCCCGTTGCCAACCGAAGCAGATGAGCGGCTGAAGCCAGATTACGTGGTGTCCCGCTGCCCGTCGCACGCGACAACTTTCTCTCTTTGCCTGGGCGCTGGGAACGAACGGGTTTAACGAACATGGCTGCGCTAGTTGTTCCAACATCTTTCCCAAACTAGCCTGACGTTAAAAACCATGTTCCGTTCCGTTTGGAGTAAACTTGTTTGTACTTTGTAAGATTGCGAGAAATGGATAGTATAACTGAGCGAGCTCGAAACGTCGATTCTTTCTTGAGAAATACAAAGTACAAAACTGGAAAGAAAGAGTGTAGTGGTGTACGTAAAGAGCACAATGACTTGCTTATGAGTACCGCGGCTTTGTATGCATTCCCGGTTGGTCGCGTGGGCGGCCGTCAAAGCATGCTCCCATCTTGACGTTGGAGGAAAGGCTAGCCGCATTTTTTTTTCTTCTTCTTTTCCAGAAACATTGAATGTCTCGCATTGCGTCCGGGGTCTTCAACTTGATGCAAGTCTTGTGCATGTGCATATGCAAGCTTGCGCCTCTGTTGGGTACGTCGGCGCAGACAATCTAACTAGCATGGCGTTGCTTTTCGTCTTTGCCCAGGCAATTGCAAATCAGGCTGAGGGGCCGGTCGATCTCTTACTTTGAGGATACAGCCAGCTGAATAGCTGCTGCCTGGTGGTGGCTGCAGAATGAGACAAGGGTACTCCGTAGTGACATATGAATACTCGAGCGAGAGTGGTGTGGTCGTGCGTGTCAACGTGTGTAGTTGACCGCCATGGCGTTTTTGCCCACCACCTATCCTTAGATAACCATGGCCTTAACCGCGCGGCGACCCTTTCAACTTCTGCAGCCGAATGGGGTAATAATGCGACATGACGCGGGGGGGCTGGAGACAATTGTGAGAGTGCAACGCAAAGGGACTTTGGGGGTGCAACGGTTGGTGCAACTGACCGGCTCTGCTTCAACACATCCGCGACCATCGTTCTGAAGATGGTCAACTATTCTATTCATGTCGTCGAATCTTTCCCCAGAACAATCACGGATCTACCGCCTCGTCCTGGCAGCCAATAAGAAATCGCGCTTGAGACGCGGTCCGCGCAGGTAGGGTGGCAGGCGGGAATGTCAAGACAAGGGCGCGGCGATCTGAGAAGCGGCAAGCAGGTCCGGAACAGATGAAAAAGATTCCGATCGAGTAGCTAAAGCAGCCCTACTATGCAGGGTTCGACCTATAGGAAGCAGAGGCAGCGAGAGTGATGCGGTAATAGCGTTGCATGTTTGCATCATCGGGATGGCAACGCATCTGTCGCGGTTGAGCTTCGCGGGGGCCAATTGAGCTGAAAGAACGGCATTGGAGGTCAAGCCAAAGGCAAGTGATTTATGAAGTCGTGTCAAGCCAAGTGCTGTGCAATGGTCTTTTCGTTGGACTGATGACAAACTACGAGAATGTTAGAGCCACGATGATTGAGCAGCAAACACCGCCGCGACGCATCATCACATGTACAAAGTTTTGCGCTTCAGTGGGGTAATTCCCGCTCACTCGACAGGACTAACCTTTTATTAAAAAATATTTCTTTATAAAATCTGCCAAGAATCACTAGCTGCAAAGATGAATTGCCAGCTGATTAGCTTGCAATGGAATTTGCTGGAGATTCGAGGCATGATGGCGCAGCGACCTGGCGCAGGGTAGCAGTCCATGTGCTGTTTGCAAGGGGACAGACCCTCTTTTGGACGAAAAGGCCAGCCCAGTGAAAATGAGAAAAAAGCGCTTGCAAGGTTACCTCAAACGACGCTATCAGTTACTTATTGACGCCGTACTCTTTTTTTTCTCTTCTCCCTCGCCTTTTTGTTAGAAACGTGTGGAGTTGTGGATGCAATTTGACTTGGCATGGGGCAAGGCGATGTGCGATTTTGCGGGTTTAGAAACTATAGTGACGTCATGGCAAAGAAAGAAGCCGCAGCCCAGCCACGGGTGGAGCAAAAGAAGGGACGCCGCTTTTTCGAGACGAAGCACGGCGAGGCATTATTCTGAGGGTGGTTACTTGCTCTTTTTTTTTTTTTCTCTCTTTTTTCTAAACCCCCCCAAAGTGGTATTCAGACAGCGTCGCATCTTTCCCTGGTTCAGTTTAGAGAGGTGGGTTGGTCAACGTTGAACCAGGGTTCTGGGGAAGACAAAGGGTATCTGTAGACACAGTTCTGTAGACTGCTGCTGTCGCGACTGCGGAGGGGCCTTGGTACTTTATAGACTGACTGGCAGAATACAAGACAGAGTCATTGCTGCGAGACATGGACATCTCGTACGTCAATGATTTGTGCAGCGACGACCCTTGCGCTTGTCAAAACGGCAGGACTTTCGGAAAGGTCAATCTCCTGGCGCGCTGGTCCAGAGGCATGGCATACCATTTGGGTTGGTCTCCCGGACCGCCACCGTCAAAAACGCCTTGATTTTAAGTCAAGGTACGGACGGATAGAGAGCCTAGGCACGCGACAGGATGCCGAGTTAGAGTAGGAAAATAGGCAAAAGCCGCGCCACAAGTATCAATCAATGGCCTGTTAATTTCTTTCTTCAAACCAGTCCAAATTAGCGCACCAATCTAGGTAGTTACTCTACAGCTCCGAGGTGGTCGCCGCACTCGGCTCAGAAGATCGTCATGGTCATAAAGTCGCACCCAATTTCTCGATAGCCGCGTCACCACCCGCTCCTTTGGGCATCTAGCTCGGACAAGGACGAGATGGAGTTGTTCTTTTAGATGCCTCTCACAACATGTTGTCGGTCCTCATTATGTTACTGGTAAAAGCGAATGACAGACTGCGTAATAAAGCAGCGAGTCATCTTGACAATCAGCTTGCCCACAGCGGGACCCCTGAAGGCTGGAGCCATGTAGTTGTAAGCGGAGCCCAGCCCTCCTCGCTCAGCTGTTTTTTTTCCCTCATGATATTTTGGTTGGTTGGTTTGGACAATAGCCCACTCCTCTCGCAGGCCGCCTCGTAATCCTCACAGGGCAGGGGGGCCATGCGGCATTACGTTGTTGGTGAGCATGGGCTGGTCAGTGGCCAGAGAGACCAGACCGTCTTTGTTTCTTTCTTATTACGAAGACAGGGTGTGCCCACTAATAATCTCCATGACACCATGCCAACATAGATTGAAATCTTGGAGAACTGCGTGGGCACGGCATCTTGAAAACTGGACTCGTGATTTCCAGGGTCTGTCTTGGGGGGTTAAGTGTCGCAGCGTCAGGGACAGACAAAGAGAGAGACAGCACGACAGCCTCTAGGTGGCTTGGGTCGCTTCAGTCTTATTGTGTTGGACATTGTTATTTGCAAGAGAGGCAGAGGCCAAGGGGCGCTGCTGCGGGATAAGCTAGCAGCAAGTTCGCCTTTGTCTTGGCCCTGACTAGCAGCGCCATCATTACCAGTGTTGAGACTTGGCTGGCGTAGCCTGGCGCATGGTGAACATGTGCCAGCAGCATACCAATGCATTGTCCGAGTCGAACAAGACGCCAATGGATGCGATCGCCTGCCGCGGTGGGACAAGAGAAGCCTCATCACCGAAGAGAGAATCAGAGTTGATCTACGGGTGAATGTGTATATATAGGCATTTATAATGAGGGGGTTATTTCTTTTCTCCTTGTCGTCTCTTTATTCGGTTTTACACTATTTGGCCGCGGCGTTCCAAGTCGTCAGCCGATGCAGATGCTCCGGTGGCCAAGGACCGATAGGAACTGCAAAAAGCCAAAGTGCAAATCGCGAAAATGGACTTTTCAAAGAACCAATTGGCATCTAGTCAACTGCATGTACTGGTAATGACAGGTTTCTGCGGATTGGCTGGGCGCTGTTAAGCTTTTGCGCTAGTTAGCAATGTAAGGCGGGAGAACGGGGAGATGAAGGAGGCCGGAAGGAGGATACGTTTTGGTCGGACGCGCGACGACAAGAAGCTTGTCGTGTTTGTAACTATTGATGATGGATGTCTGCAAGCGAATGACGGATATGGCTTAATGGGAGATGTTGGCTGGCTTACAGGCTTGTATCACTGAATTCCGCCCTATCATGGCCTGTAAGCGTTGTAGCTGTTGGATAAGTAGGTACTACGGATAGGTAGGGCGTAGTCGTGCTTACGGGGCTTATTATGATTTATTAGTGTAAGGCGGCCCTTTTCATAATCTCGACAGGCTGGGATCGAGGGCCGACTGCTTATTTCCCGATTGTTGCGCGCGCTTGGTGGCTATTCAACTATTCTAAGCACGCCTAGCGAGAGCTGTGTTGTGTGGTTGGGCTGCAAGACAGAAGAGAAAAGGCGGCGAGCGACGTGGGAGCTGAAAGCGCTGTGGTCAGCAAGATCTACATTGGTACCGTGTGTCGTCTATCGGATTCAGGGTTCTGCCTTGAAGAGAAAAGGGACTGTTCTGCTCACCAAATCCTCATGCTGTACTATACTTGTGCCGACTTGATGAGTGTATGGCGAGGGTTCAGCAGCGACACCACTGAGATGGATCAGCAATGTTCCTATTCACCAAGTCCAAAGTTTAATAAATATGATTGAAAAAAAAAAAAATTAAAGCAACCAAATTTGACCGACAAAAGGTGACAGAACATGTCCCGCGGGCAGCGCTGCCAACAGGTAGTTCTTCGCGCCCCACGCAAAGGGGCGTTCACTAGCCCGCATATAAAGTACACAGATGCCTAGAACTAAAAGCAGCGATAGTTTGCTGGCGGACAAAAAAAAGAGAGAGATAAAAAAAAAAAAGGAATAAACAAAGCCCACTCACACAAACCACTAGCAGCCCTGGCCTTATCCTCAGCCTGCTACTGCCTATGAGCAGCCTCTAGCGACGCCAAGCCGTATGCGCATGCGGCCCACCGCCCGAAGGCGTCGCCTGGAGGGGGGAAGTGAGGGCAAAAGGCAAACTTATCATGTACCTCGGCGTTTGAACGCTCACTCTGAAAGAACTCGACAATGTAGCAAGCTTTTTTTCTTATGCTTTTTTTTCCCTCGCATTTTTCCTCCAGCCAATTCATGCTTCAGAGTCACATCTACTACGGTTGTTAGAGTCTGCTCTACAGCCAAGTATTTGCAAGGTACAATGCTGCTCTTGTACCAACGCTAAGCCGCATCAGGCAATCCCAGGTTTTTGCCCGCCAAGGCCGCGCCACAATCCTATTCCATCTGCGGCACCATCTCTTGGTTGTTCTGGCTGCTCTTGTGCTGAATTTTTTTTTCCTTCTGTCCCTCTTTGCCCACCCGCCTAAAAGTAGACTAGAACAAGCCCATGAATGAGGAGTAGACAGCACAAGATGCCACTGATGCTAAATAACGGCCGGCTTTGCATCCCACGCCGTGCCGGCTCCACACACGGCTTGACCGTGTACAGACACCTCATCCGTCTCTCTTTCTCTCTCTCTTTTCCTCGTCTCTCCGCGTCTCTTGCTTGTACTGGCTGGCTCTTGCCTTATATGAACTAAAACCTTCCCACCCCCAATTTATTTTCCCATTTTCCCATCTCGCTTCTTCTTATACTCAACCACTTCCTCCCCTCCCCCTCCCTCTCCATCCATACTATTTCCAATTTAGACGGGGTTTGCTTTATATTTATTAAAGTAAAATTGTCTACTTGACATTCTTCACGCCGTTAACTTGTTGGCGCAATTCACTTTGCGCCGTCAACCCCGTCCCATTTTGTCCCCAACTACTCGACCGCGTGCTTCCTCCCCCC
>JAPFRM010000198.1:0-17379 GCA_030778325.1 Beauveria medogensis
TACTTATATTAAGTATAAATTAATATAATAAAAGAGGTACTTTATTTTATAAAGGGGTCCCCTAAAACCCTTAGCGCTATAGCTTCTTTACTCCTTAATTAATGCTATTTTTATAACTAATCACTGTTCCGCGTGATAGTAGGTAATCGCAGCTTCATATTATAACCAAACTTCGACCCAGCACGGCGAGCAAAGAATCCTTGTAGTTTTAGCATGGGCTTCATTATATATAGTAGTTGTAAATTCAAGATACATCGTACAGAAATACTCTGAAATGGCCTATCCCGCCCGATTCGTGGTCTAAAGCTTTTGTAACAGCTCCCCCAGAACCTCCGGAAGCTCTGATGCAGCGACTTCCTGCTTGAGCTCTAGCCTTCTGCATTGAACCTCGCAAACGCTACGCTCCCTCCACGCTTTGCCGAGAATCACAACAACCGGATAGCCCGTCATATCAGCATCCTTCATTTTCCACCCAAAGGGTCTTTTCCGATCATCCAGCACGGCGTCAAACGACCGACTCCCAGTGAGCGAATCGAAAAAGGCGAGCGTCTCGTCATTGACGGTCGAGGACGGGATGACGGCGACCTCAAACGGCGCGATGGCTCTGGGCCAGTTTAAACCCCGGCTATCGGCTGTATTTTCGGCCACAGCACCAAAAATGCGCGACACACCAATGCCGAAGCAACCCATTTGGATGGGAACTGGCTGTGATGGCCTGACAGGAAGCGTCACGAGAGCTTCGAGTGGCTTTGAATACCGTGAGCCTAGGTAGAATGTGTGCCCGAGCTCCAAGGCTCGATCAATCTTCAGAACTCCAGATGCGCATCGGGGACAGCCATCGCCTTCAGCCACGGCCAGCAAATTCAAACCCTCACCACTAGCAGCTGTGCTTGTTGCGAACTGAGGGCCAATAAAATCATCTCGTAGTTGTCCAGGGAGAAGAGGCAACTTGGAATGCATATCTCGAAAGCTGGACGCAAGTCCGCTGTCGATGATATTCACTAACACCGTCTCGGGGCTGCCAACTGCCACCTCCCAAAGCGGTAAAGGATCGTGCACGCTAGTATCCAATTCTGGAACCAGACTCTTGACGGCATGAAAATTGAGTCTGCCGCCGTTATGTTGAGAATACCAAGCGTTGATGAGCGTCTTTCGGTCTTTGGTGATACCTCTCCATAACCCGTAGTTAGATGACGCAGATGTGTGGAAGGCATCTGGTCGTTTCGTCCGCGAAACTGCGACCTCATCATTTGCTGTATACCCACAGCCAGTGCAATGCGCAACAGTATCTTCGCCCGTCGGATCAGCTAGATGGTATTCATGGCTGTGGTTCCCGCCCATATCTCCAGAGCTTGCTTCGGCAACGAGAATTCGCACTTTCATCTCGTCAAATATGGCTTTGTAGGCTGTTTGAACTTGCTGATATGTTTCAATCGCAGCCTCCGGGGATTGGTCAAAGGTGTAAAGATCCTTCATGATGAATTCACGGGAACGAAGCAAACCTTGCCTCGGCCGCATCTCATCACGATACTTTCTGGCTAACGGCTGTTAGCACGTGTCTTCCTATCCCAGTCTCAACGGACTCACTTATTTGATACAGTCTCAAAGGCAGGTCTTTATATGATTGCAGTGTGTTTGCGACCAATGTAGTTATTTCCTCTTCGTGCGTTGGCGAAAGCATAAGTGGAACCTCTTTACGGTCTTTGAGGCGAAAGAGCTGTCGCAAGTTAGTTACATGTAGGGCTGTAGAGAAAACCGTCTCACCTCTGCGGCAACGGTATCTAGCCGATCGCTTTTCCTCCATAATTCTTCAGTTGTGATACTAGACAATGAGAGTCGCGATGCTCCTGTTGACGTGATTAGTAGTAGTACAATTTCCCAGAAAATGTGACCGACCAATCGACTCCATGTGCTTATCGATCAATTTCTCAATCTTCTTTTGCACACGAAGGCCTAATGGGAGAAATTGAAATATCCCTGCTTGAGACTGCAGGAGTCAGTTCACCTGATACTTGCAAGTTACGTTGAGAGTCTTACCTGTCGTAGGAAACCGGCACGCACAAGCTTTTCATGCCCGGCTAGGAAGAATTAGTCTCAGCCGGTAATTTTAGAAGAATCAAACCCACATTCGTTTTCCGTTTCGGCAATTCCTCCCGTCGGCACCCATATTCTTGAGAGAGTAGACCGGCATCGGTGAAAATTGTAGAGACCGGGGAGACGCTGTGCGGCGGCAGAAGTGTCAACAGGCTTGAACCTGCATAACGCCCTTGCCAGTGTGTACATTATACAAAGCAGCAGATCACCCGAGGCTCACAACGTCGCCGTACATGTAACACCCAATTGGAGGCGAAGCGCAATGGAATTGAAAGTCTCGCGGTCAGCTCAGGCACATGCGCAGCGTACGGTATGCAGGTAGTTACCTCGGGGCCCACCCTAGTCGCTTTAAAGTGGGACGGGTGAAAGACCCGCAGAAAAAGTCCAAGTTGGACTTCCAAATGCCGTTCTAGTTTTCCAAGAATTTGCAACACAGCACTATTCTGTATTTGCGGAGGACTGGATTATGGCAAAGTCAAAGCAAAAAGGAAAAGGACCTCGTCGCTCCGGTGGTGGCCTGACTTTCAACGAAGATGCTCTCGCAAAGCTCACCTCAAGAATTGACCACAGCTTAACTGACAACGATCACAAGCGCAAGCGACCGCCCACGAATGCCTCGCCTGCACATATGGTCAAAAAGCAGCGCAACTCTGACGTTGAGCCTGTCACGAATGGTTTCAAGACTGATCAAGAAGCTCTTCTTGCAGAAATCCTAGCTCTGGGTGGTGACGAAGATGATCTCCAGCTGATCAACGGCGTTGACTCGGACGACGAGCTGGTCGGCGAGAGCAAGGCCCCAGTAGACAAGAAGCTGAGAGACGAGCTTGAAGCGCTCTCAAAAAAACTGGGATTTTCCGAGCTTGTACCTCAGGAGGCCAGCGAGGCCAGCGAGGACGAAGATGCGGAGGAGGCCGAGAGAGAGGAAGTAGAGGATGAAGGCGACGAGGATGACGACGATCAAGAGAAAGAGAAGATTCCTGGGAGTCGCAATATGGGCAACATGGTATGTGAATCACAAGCAAGTGAACAATCTCTGACTTCTAACGCAATAGACAGACCTTTGAGCCCCGCGCCGACTGGCATGCCTACAAACTTGCGAAGCTGCCCTCTCCCATCACTGAAGATGCCGGCCCTTTATTCTCTCCCATTCAAGCTCTTAAGCAACACGCTCAATCTCTCTTGGACAGAGATGCCGATAAATATCGAACCAGTGTCTTCGCCTCGGCTTCACACAAATTTTTGTCTACCATCATGACCTCTGGTACATTGACCGACAAAGTTTCTGCACTTACTCTCGCTATTCAAGAGTCTCCTGTGCACAACATCCGTGCCTTTGACGGCCTTATGAATCTGGCTTCTAAAAAGAGTCGAGGCCAAGCTATTGGTGCGATTGGTGCGTTGGTCGATCTGCTTGGCCCTGGTACCCTTCTTCCCGCCGAGAGACGCCTCCGCACTTTCCAGAATCAGCCTGGTCTGCTTGGTACCCTTCAGAAGCACTCTTTCAAGGTCTGGGCCCCAGGTCAACCGCTCCCCGGCAAAATATCCGAAGAACATCTGATCTCATGGATTTTCGAAGACTGGCTAAAGGCCACGTATTTCAAGATCATCCAACTTTTGGAAGGCTGGTGCTCTGATGAAATCGAGTATTCACGTATAAAGGCAGTCGACTTCGTCTACGCCCTCCTGAAAGAGAAACCCGAACAAGAATCTAATCTCCTAACACTTCTTGTCAACAAACTTGGCGATCGAGAAAAGAAGATTGCGTCTCGCGTTTCATACCTCCTCTTGCAGCTGCAGAACTCTCATCCCGGCATGAAGCCTGTAATCATTCGCGCAGTGGAGCAAGATATTTTACTACACCCTTCCCAGGACTCTCGGTCCAAGTACTACGCTATCAACACCCTAAACCAGACTATCCTGAGCAGTAAAGAGCCCACGGTTGCCGAGTCACTCATTCGAATCTATTTCGAGCTCTTTGTTACCATGCTTAAATCGGGTAGCTTGGGTATCCCCCTGCAGATTGAAACTGATACCCAGGTTGGTGCAGAGACAAAGTCGGAGCTTAGACCTGGCAAGCCTGGAGGTCGGCCTCTCAGAAAAGGTGGAAAATTGGCTAAGCCGGCCCCAGCAGTTCCAGAGGCAGAGGCTGCTGATAAGTTGGTATCTGCTCTACTGACTGGTGTCAACCGTGCCGCGCCCTTTGTTGGTACAAATGACGGAGTGTAAGCTTTTCAGCCCTGATTGCTTGATCATTTACTAATGAAGAAAACCAGAATGGAAACCCACGTAAACACACTCTTTAAAATTGCCCACTCTGCCAACTTCAACACGGGAATCCAGGCTTTGTTGTTGATTCAACATCTTTCTCTCGCGAGAAGCATAGCTACCGACCGGTTTTACCGCACACTCTACGAGTCTCTGCTGGACCCTCGTCTCGTCACTTCCTCAAAGCAAGCCCTGTACCTTAATCTTTTGCTTCGGTCTTTAAAGAACGATGTTGATGTGCGTCGGGTCAAAGCGTTTGCCAAGAGGATGCTGCAGATCGCTGTTCTGCACCAGCCACCGTTTGTGTGTGGACTGCTCTATGTAATTGGCCACCTGCGTCAGACTTTCCCTGATCTATCTACCCTCATTGAACAACCGGAAGAGTCTGTCTTCGATGATGACGAAGAAGATATCCAGCGCCCAGCATATGATGGCAGAAAGCGGAATCCGGAGCACAGCAACGCTCAGAGAAGCTGCCTGTGGGAGATGATCCCCATGCAAACGCATTATCACCCATCAGTCACGGTATTCGCCGCTGGGCTTGTCAACAAGGCTGCCAAGATGCAGAAACCCGATCTCGATAGCCACTCTCTCATCCGATTCCTCGACAAGTTTGTTTACCGCAATGCCAAGGCGACCGATGGTGCCAAGGGTGTTTCTATCATGCAGCCGCTCAGAGCCACAAAAGACTCCGGCGACATCTGGCTCGGAAGCCGTGGTGCTGGCGCAACTGGAACCCAAGTCAATTCTGCGGCTTTCTGGAACAAGAAGGCCGAGGAGGTTGCTGCTGAAGATGTCTTTTTCCACGAGTACTTCCAATACATTGGAAAAGAACCCAAAGACAAGAAGCAGAGGACTGCCAACAAGGCCACAGAAGAAGAAGAAGAAGCCGGTGAAGATGAGGTCTGGAAAGCCCTGGTGGACACCCAGCCTGATATCGAAGGCGAAGGCTCCGATGTGGATGGAGGCTTCGATGACTTTGATGAAGAGGAAATGGCTTCGTTGGACGGATCATCGCCGGCCATGTCTTTGGATGATGATGAGTCGGACGGTGGCGTTTCTATCGAAGGAGCAGAAGACGGTTCTGACGGGTTCGCAGATTTCAACGATGAAGACGATGAGGATGAAGAGGACAGCAAGAAGGCGGACAATAAGAAGAAATCGGCGAGACGCAAGATGATCAAGGGCCTGCCTACGTTCGCTTCGGTGGATGACTATGCAGAGCTTCTGGCAAATGAGGAGGAAGATTTTTAGACAGGATAAGCTAGAAGCGGCCTTGTATATAATTTTCGAATTCATGAATAAATTTTATAACCAGTCTCTGAAACCTGGGCCCGCCGGAGAGGCCTGGGAGGCTTTTTGCCCGTTCACGAGAACTCGGCGGTGGAAGCGTCGCGGCCTTCGCTACCCATCCGTCGTGAATCGAAAACTCCCAGCCCTCCCAGCACTCCCAGCCCTCCCAGCACTCCCAGCACTATGATTCATGCTGTTTTTACCGGGCGTTGATATATTGAACAAAAGTGACTCGGTCCTTCAGGCGAGCCCTCCGTCAGCTCCGCGTCCTTGCCACCCATTCTACTCTCATTTCAGAGATAATACTAATCATTACTACATTTCATCCTAAAGATGACCCAAAAATTGCCCCGATAAAGTACTCAATTACGAATATTACATGACAACGTGTATATTGGCATGGCCACTGCGAGCCGTCTTACCTGATTCTCGTACATGGATACATATATTTGTAATAGCTCGCCCATCATTGAGGCGTTTCTGGAGTGAGCCGGCCGTACTCCCAGGGCAATCCTTGTGCATATGAGGCTGACGTCTCATGTATGATTGTCGCAGTCGAATTCCTAGCGTAGATTCCTTTATATCTTTCAGATTGGTCTCATGTTCGAAGCAATAAAACGAGCGAGGCGGGACACATGATCTTAATTATGCATCCTTGATTCTTCCCGGGCCGGGCCCAATAATCCTGAATATCGGCACAACACGTAATTAATGACTGAATATGAAGGGCAATAGCAGGCCTGCATGGCGGCTACTGCTTTAAATATTACGACCCTGTGGCCGCCGAGGAGTCGCTTTGCAGAAGGGTGATTGCAAATTTCCTCTACAATTCAAAGCTCAAATCTCTTTTTACTCGTACAGAAGTACTATATCATTGATTTGACGCAATTCGGCAGAAATGATAGATCCAAACTTCACTGAAGCTTTGTACAACGAGATTTCCGAGTCGTACGAGGAAGCATACACCGGCGATCCTGGAATCACTCAGGAATTCGATCGATTGAAAGAATCACATGCTCCTGGCCGCTCAATTTTAGATATAGGTTGCGGTCATGCAGGGCCGGCATCGCGCCTCATCGCGGCCGGGTACAATGTCACGGGCATTGATGTGGCCCAGGGAATGATTGACATTTGTCAGAAGTTGTTCTCCGGCACGTTCTTGAAGGTGGATATGATGAAATATGAGATAGAGCCTCATTTTCACGGGATTATATCCCCTTTTAGCCCTTTCCAGGTCTCCTACGCGGTCACCTACTCGATGGTCTTCAAAATGGCGTCTTGGCTGCCGCCTGGCGGCACGCTTATTCTCGCCGTCATTGCAGGAAAGGATTACATTGAGGATGCGTCTCAGCTGTCTAAGCTACGTCAGAATCAACATGTTTAAAACTCTGGCGCCAGATTCAAGGGCCGCCTTGTGCCTTCTACATTGCTCACCGCCAAAGAATGGTTGCGAATCGTGCAAGAAGCTGGCTTCGTGGTGCAGTCTGTCGACCGTCACGAATTTGAAGTAGCTGGTTTCAACTCCACTAAGAAGCAGTTACAGCAAAGAGAACTCATTTGGAACCTCTTTTTGGACCGTTCCCTCTACTCGCGGTCAAAAGAGGCCCGTTTGTGCTGAGCGAGAGCGCGTGGCTTGCCGAGCGTCTGACAAGCCACGACCTTGACTATGTCCTGGAGGCTGTCAAAGGCAACAAAGAAGTGCTCGATATCGGAAGTGGTCATGGAGGTGAATATAACATCCCTTAAGAATAAAAGATTCAGACCACGCACCCTACAGAACCTCCGCTTTCCATTGCTAAGAAGGTTGGTAAAGCCTACGCATCCAAGTCCGCCGCGTGCCTACGAATAGCGTCTGCAGCTTCCCTGAAGCGGACCTCAGTACTCGCTGCAAGGTTGCGGCAAATATACTGACAGAGATCTGGTACAAGGATCACCAGGGGGTCGAGGACATGAGGGCAGCCTTTGCACCAATACTGGAGGAGCACTTATCTAGCTGCCCATGGGAAGTGGGCGATCAAGCCGTGCTACTGATGGCGGAGCCTACAGTCGCATCTTCGGCAGTAACCATGAAAGTTTGAAGGACTATCTTCTCGTAAGTATATTACTCGCGAGCGTCTCAGTCAAACAAATCTCAGCATGGCGGGTGCGGCCCTGGTGTGAGCTGCCATGTAACGATATGCAGAGAAAGCAAAGCAACAAGCGTGTTCACCTGTAGCTTACTAGAGCTATGAAATAGGCCGCATCATTAATTGAGTGCTTTTGTCAGATTCGTGCAGTTGGCTGCATTCAATTCGGGCAACGCTTCCAGAGCTTTGCAGTGGGCTCAGTGGCAACCATGCTGGCTTCCTTAACGTTGTTGGCTCGCTTAGCACGGTTCATCCAGTCACCATTTAAACTGTCAGCAGCTGATGCGACTTCGTTACTCCCTCTTGTCCATGCACGCAGACAGGGCCTCGCGAGGTTTCCAGGCACCTCAACAGATTTCGCAATGCGCCTCCCGTTGAGCCCACGTACAGGGCTGATGAGGTCGATGAAGCGCTAATAAGGCATTGGCTCAACAGATTGGATGCTGCTGTTCAATACCCACCAAAAAGCTTCAATCTTCTCGAACATGCGTACGGAACGGATACAACGGAGAGCGATCCCATGAACAAGTCCCATTGAGCGCGGTGGGTCCGACCGGACAACAGGAAGTCCCCTGCGCCGAATTGCGCCTTGCCTCGGGCCAAAGAAAAAGGCCGTCAGCCAGAGTAAGCGTCACGTCTGGAGGGTTCAATAAGCAACCTCGTCCTGTCTCTCCCACCTCTATCGCCATAGAAAGACCATCCGCGGCCGTCGCCATGTTCAGTCAACGAATTGTTCAGGCTGGCCGCCGAATCGCGCAGGCAGCAACTCGATCCACAGTCAGGAACGGCGGCGCGCGACGAGGCTATGCCAGAGAGGCCAGCTCCACGTCTGGTGAGTAGGAAACGGAGTTTTGGTGCGAATCTGTTGAGAAGATCTCGCCAAGGTCGGGGTTTACATATCTTGTTCTCTTCCGCGTGCCTGCACTCGAATTAGCCACGTTCTGCTAACCACGAAATCCTTGACGCTCCTCAGCTTCCTCGAAAACCACCACGGCTCGTCCGCCTCCTCCTCCTCCTCGAAGCAACTCTGGCAGCAAAACTGCCATCTACGGACTCGTATTCACAACGATTGGCGCAACCGCCACGTGGAAGATCATGACGCTGGCCGGCATGGGGTTCTACTCGGACGAGGACAGCAACGCGCGAGCGGCGGCGCACGCGTCGGCGCACGGCGACGAAACGACGCAGCGTATCGAGGCGACCATCAACGCGCACCCGCTCGTGGCGCAGCTGCGCGCGCGGCCCGAGATGACCGAGTCGCGCCCGCACATGAAGATGCCGTCGTCTTACCGAGAGCGGACGCTGACGGGCGGCGCGCTGCTGGGGCCCGGCAAGATGGTGGTGCCGCCATTCTCGTGGACTGAGGACGGCGGCAAGTCGCTCGTCGGCGTGTCGTACGTCGGTGCTGACCTATGCGGCCACCCGGGCATCGTCCACGGCGGTTTCATTGCCACCATGCTTGACGAGGGGCTCGCCCGCTGCTGCTTCGGTGCCCTGCCGCACAACATTGGCGTCACGGCCAATCTCAGCATCGACTACCGCAAGCCCATGCCCGCCGACAGCTTCCTGGTGCTGCGGGCCACGACGACAAAGGTCGACGGCCGCAAGGCCTGGGTCAAGGGACATATTGAGCTGCTGCAGGATGAGGGCGCCGAGCGCGTCATCTTTGCCGAGGCCACGGCCATGTTTGTGTCGCCCAAGCACGCTGCGGTAAGTGGGAGGCGGCACATGGCGACTTTGAGAAGTGATCGGGTGCTAATACGGCCATGACAGATTATGCCGAAGATTCAGTAACTTTTGCGATTGTTGAAAGCCAATCTCGGCCTCGACACCCGGTGCATAATGAAAGAAGCTGGCCGCAATGCGACCCATGACGATGATACCAGCAATGCAACCGACAGGCGACTGCAAACGCATTTTTATATTCGAAACCCAGAAAAAGGTGGCCTTTTTTCAAATTTGCATTTTCAATTTTCCGTTCCTTCAGCGGGTTCGCTTATATTGCGATAGAGGACACAGGCGCATCTCAAGCCGATGCAAATATAGACTATATACTAGATTGAGGGAGGATGGAGCTGAATAGATGTACAAAGAGATCTTAACGTATGTCCAATTATTACAGAACCATCGGCTTTGTACCGCGCAGCAGTCACAGTCGACCATACTGTACGGATAGCCGCAAAGCTAACGTACACCCTTCTGGTTGTGGGGGAGCGGAACCTCGGTGCGTCGGAATGTCGCCATCGGTGCGCCAAGTTAAGTTTTTTCCTGTTACTCAGACGCAGTCAATACCAGTCGCTGCAGAACCAGATTGACTTGTGTGTGAGAAGAAAAAACGTTGGTTACAAACAGTTTGTCCCATACTTCATTGCCGTCATCCCATGGATCTCGTCTTACACCATTCTATCTGACGTGCAACCTCCCACCACAAATCTTTGCAGCTGGTTGGCGCATATCACGCAATAGCTAGCCCAAACCCACACAACGGCTCTCCCGTATCCAGGCACAGGAGTTTAATATCCAACTTGTTTTTTTTTTTTTTTTTTCGTTTTTCCCCCTCTTTTCACAATTCAACTTTTCAAATTCACCTCATCTTCAACCCGACTTCTCAGCACACAGTTCGTCGCAATGGCTACGTGAGTATAATCCGGCCCCTCCTCCCCCACCCCGCGCAGTGACATGCAGCACAACCATCGTCACCACCGGACGTTCGCCAGCTAACAACATGAACAAAAGCAACATTACCTGGCACCCGTCCCTCTCGCGCGCCGAGCGCAACCAGCTCCGAGGTCAGCGCGGCCTCACCCTCTGGCTGACGGGTCTCTCCGCGTCCGGCAAGTCGACCGTCGCCACGGCCCTCGAGCAGCACCTGCTGCACTTGGGCATCACGGCCTACCGTCTGGATGGCGACAATGTGCGCTTCGGCCTCAACAAGGACCTCGGCTTCTCTGAAAAGGACCGCAATGAGAACATTCGCCGCATTGCCGAAGTAAATCTCTCTCTTTCTTTTTTCCCCCATGTTTCTCTCTTGTTCTGTTGCTCCTCGCTGCGCTCGCTTTGAGCTTGCGAATTTTCAAAGCGCAATTCGAAACTTGCTCGTAATCAAAAGGCAACCTTTTACTAAAACAACCCCCGAACAGGTTGCCAAGCTCTTTGCCGACTCGTCTGCTATTGCCATCACCTCCTTTATCTCGCCGTACCGCGCCGACCGTGACTCGGCCCGCGCCCTGCACGCCGCCGTTGCCGCCGGCAACACCGACGAGCCCCTCCCCTTTGTCGAGGTCTACGTCGACGTGCCCCTCGAGGTCGCCGAGCAGCGCGACCCCAAGGGCCTCTACAAAAAGGCCCGCGCCGGCGAGATCAAGGATTTTACCGGCATCTCGGCCCCTTACGAGGAGCCCTCAAACCCGGAGATCACCATCAAGACCCACGAAAACACCGTCGAGGAGTGCGTGGCCCAAATCACAAAATGGCTCTCAGACAAGGGCTACATCAAAACGGCCTGAAATGTATAGCTGGTTTAAGAAAGCATAAGAGTAAAATTCAACAAGGGATCAATGCCCCAGTCACGTACATCTACGCAATCTTGCCGAGGCGAATGACGCGACATATCAATGCTGAGGTCGGGCGTCTCCTCTTCTCGCATAACGAGAAGCGTCGTAATCAAAACGTCTAGGTAAACTGGAAAGAAGTCATGGCCCGTAAGCCGATGAATAGGCGCCATACAGTACAGTCTTCTCTGCGCTCGAGCTCTGAATCTATGGAAACTCCACCTGGTAGTACACGTACGCCGTGTATTCCTGACCTTCGCCTGTCGCCAGCCCCGCTGCCGCCATCTCTGAGCTGAATGCCGCGTCGTCCTTTGTCACGCGTCCGCGCTTGTCCCGTCCAAAAGCATTGCCGCCTAGGAATGCATATTTGTTGTCAAGTGCGGCTTTGACCTTGTCCGATTGCTTCGTCGTCGTCTGCATCGTGTTAACGTCACTTTGTGCTTGGACCCAATTGACCATCGAGTTGCCCACCTTGATCAGCGCCGATAGATACTCTAGAGGTAGACCGTATCTGAGGACTGCTTCAACGAACACTCGCAATGTCAAGACGTGCATCCTAACCATGACACTTTCGCTCCAGCCGGTACGTCCCATGCGCAGAGCCTCGCCGCAGACCTTGCGTTCCTCGTTGGTGACGCGATCTAATTCGCGCTGCTCCTCTTCACGGCCACCCTCGACATATTTAAATTGACGAGGCGTCCACTTCTGCTCGCGGCATTTTTGCAAGAATTCGGCGCTGTGTTTCTTAAACGTCGTGACGGCAAACAGGGTGAAATCTTCGTCTTGGTCAATCTCAACAGAGGAGCGTGGAACAACCATGGGTGCCAATGTCTCATATTCCTTGAGGAAGTCTTTCTTGAAGTTTTTGGGCACTGCGATCAGGTGGGTTTCGAGGTATTCGGAGTCGGTAACGAGTAATGAGGGGTCGACAATGGGGGCCAGGGACTTGGTGGCAAGATTTCCCCTAACGAAATTAGAAGTCGTTTTGAATCATAGTCGAAAAAACTTTACTGTTGTCTTCGCTGTAGAGAGGCAAGATTTGTCTTGACAGCGTTATATTGGTTGAACTTGGTTTTGACATCGTTGTCGACGGTAACCAGCTCCTTCTGAGGTATTAGCAACAAGATATCCCGAGAGCTGTTTGTACATGTGCAACCTTTTGTAGCGTATCAATAAGTTCGCTGAGAGGCTTGTCGGAACGGTATCGGACCTTGTTCCAGTTGAAGTTGCTAAGGTAGTGGTCGGTGGGCTCTGCCTCCGCTGTCAGCGCCGTCTAGGACAATGGCAATCAGCAGACCATACTATCGTTGACCATCTTGTAGGAAGCCAGTCGGTCCGGGTCGCCATCGAGCACGGAGTGCAGAGAATCAGCAACCTTGGCCACGACGGCCTCGCAGTTGGCTTCGAGCTTGGCCAAGTCGTCGGCGTGCTGTACTAGTCCATCGAGGGTACCAATCTTAAAGTCGGGAATCTTGAAGGGCACAACATTTCCATTGTCGCCAACTGTGCCACGGAGAGATGACAAGGCATCGTCACGGTCGCTTGAGTCAAAAGCGCTGAGGGGCAGCGAGACTACGGCGTACTTGACCGACATGGTACGTCTGGCTCTGCGTGGGCGAGGGGAGGGGGGAAACGGGGAAACGGACAAGGCCGCAGGAGATGCGAGAAGATTTCGGCTTGAACCTCAAGTTCAGCAACCAAAAATCGGCGTGCGGAGGATTAAGAGATAGATGGTCTGCGGGTGTAGGAGTCGTATGTCGTCCGGGGCCGAGATGAAGCTTGCCCGAACAATGACGAAGAGCCCGCTGGCAAGTAGCGCGTGGTGTGTGGCACAGGCTGTGTGTGGCACAACCTACTGTGGCGGGGGTTCTGTGGCGTCTACCAACCTATCTAAGGTAGTATTTAGGTGTTCTACCTTAGGTAGGTAGGTACCTACCTTAGGTAGTTGCTGGCTTGCCAGCTCGATGTTTGGCCGTTGATCATGTTACAACGCTGCACGCACCACCGCACCCGCAGATTTCAGCCTCCAGCGACATTTTTTTGTGCCAGCATCCATCCGAATCTCAGCTCCCTGTTATCCGCCACCTACCTAGATGCCTAGGTATGGGTGCTACAGTGAGTGCCTCCAGGTACTTGTGAACAGCATTGTATGGGGTTTTGGTGGTGATCTGCGCTGAATTGCCTTGGATCCACTGTAGGTACAACCTGCCCAGGTACCGAGTACGTACCTTGGCCAAGGTATGAGCACCACCCACTCCCAGCCTCAGCAAACGTCCTCATGCATCCCCGCCCGCCGCCCGGCTCCGTTGTAACTCGCAAAAATTGCACAAGTATCCGTAGTATCCTACCTATTCCATCTAGGCTGGTTCGCTCGGGCTCAAGCTAGTCTCTGGAGGAAGCCTGTAAACAAGGGCCAAAGAAAAAATTTCAACCGCAGAACAGGCCAAAGCCAAGCCTGACGCTGCTGTTGCTTTTTTTCTGGTCCCTCCTGCCTGAGTGCTACACCTACTCCTCTTCCCGTCACCCCGTCGTTCGTCAGCCTACACCACAGAAAAAAATACACCACAGCCGCCCGCCGCACCTCGCACCTCACAATTGACATCTCCTCCCACGCAATGGCATGACTCTCCGCTCGCCGTCGCACATCATCACCCCCAAACCGGGCTACCGTCTCTCATCAGCCACCGAGGGCCCAAGCTCACGTTCAGGCTTCCGGCCTAAGAAGGCTCAGGCCATCATTATAGCGGGGGGTTTCTCGCTGGGCTGTCGCGTTGGACCAGGTTCCATCTCACAGCCATGGCCTCTGTTTCGCGTTGGTTGCTCCCTCCCCCAGTCGCATCGGATTTTCCCTCTTGACACTGCCTCGTCATCGCCTACACATCTCGCGACCTGACTTGTTGCCCTATTGTCTCACCCTGCCTAACTTGACGGATCAGCTTCCCGAATCAACTCCAACCCTCGCCTCGCGCCTGCGCCGCCTACAACGTCTCGTCAGCCGGCCGCCGTCCCAAGCCCGGCCCCAGCCGGCATCATTGCGACCCCCAGCCCCCATCAGCCGTCTTCTTCCCACGGCGAGCCTCACTCGGCTCCCGGCTTGCACGGCCGTACGTTGCTTCAGTCTTGTCGCTAATTCGCTCCCTCCTTTCGCTGCACTCCATCTTGCTAACATCTTGCTCCTTCTCATCCTCACTCACAGACATCGCCGATTTCAATGGACAGACGTCATTTCTAACTACCGACGGCCGTGTCAAGAATCCTGTTCCCAGCAAGCTGCAGGGCATGGCCGACAACAAAAATGGCAACTTTGCTGTCATGCATATCGATTTGGGCCGACCAGAAAAATCCATGCGCAACGACGCCGCCAAGCGCACCAGTGAAGGAACAGAAGCCGCTGCTCGAATTGCGAACCAGGCTGGATATCAATCAGTTAAGCGCTCCAAGCTCGCCTGGCCACCTCTGGATGGCGACCCCTCTCATGTCTCCCAACCGGCCGGTTTGTCTCCCAAGGAGGCCAAAACTGAACAAGCTCGCCTGCTCACCTTGCTGCGCTCTGTAAATCCTGTCGCCATCACCGAACAGCTTTGCAAAGCTGTTGCCTTTTTCGGAGGCGTGCCTACTGCTCCTGCCCCTGAGACGAGAGCTCACTTCCCTCAAAGCCATCAATCCAACGGTTCCGGCTCGCAATTTGTCTCTTGGTTGGCCGAAATATTCCCCGCTTCCGCAGACCACTCCTCATCGCTCCCGCCGGCTTCTGCTCCTCCGAATTCCAATTCAGCGAACCGGTCACTGGGAGTATCGACTCAACCACCGCCAACCGCACAGCCAGATGACAATTCGAGTGTAAAACCCATTGATGCGACCGTCGACGTCGCAGCCGACCCCAACGCACCTGTCGCGCCCGTCAAGAGAGGCCGCGGACGGCCAAAGGGCAGCAAGGGCAAACCGAAAATAAAAGACCAGCCTCCAAACGATGCCGATTCCATGGCGCTGCAAGGCTCTCAACCCCCCAACACCACTGGTCCTTGGTCCAGTCAACAGATGCAGCCGTCACAGCAAGGCACACCAGGCCAGTCCGATGCTGGTACGCCGGGAAAGAAGCGAGGTCGCCCCAAGGGCTCAAGGAACAAGCCTAAAAACCCTCCCCCTAGCGGTGCAGAAACTGCTCCGAGCCAAGACGCGGACGAGTCTCAAGATTCTTTCATGTCTCCCATGGGTCAAATGTCCAGCTCCATGTCCTTGACTCAGGATGGCGCTCGGCCATCCTCTGGTCCTCTTGGTCTCTCCAGTATGATTGAGCCAAGCTCTGCGCAAACACAAAGTGGCTGGACCACCATAGGGATGCAGGCCGGCCAAGGCGGGAGCCCTGCACCGTCTCGCAAGCGCAAGAACGACAAACAACAGCCCGACCTGTCGGTCAGCAACACAAGCATACCCCCGGGGATTCACCAGGACGACGCTCCCGCCACAGACTCCAATGGCAAACGAAGGCGCTTCTCTAAGGACGGTGCCCCCTTTCCACAAATGGGCGGTCAGCCAGGGATGGCGTCTTCTGAGTCGCCGATTCAGAATACCAGCTTTCAGAGCCCAACTCAACAAATGGTGGCTTCCGGCAGCTTTGATCCCGCACAGCAGCCGCCTCATCGAAAACCTGCGGCAAGAAGTCAACCCCCTAGTCGCCTTGGACAGCCTCAGCCACAGCTGCAGCAACAGCAACAGCAGTATAGCCAACAATCAGGACAGCCACCGCAGCCACAACAGTCACCTTTTCCTCCGCAGCCCAATCAACCACAGCAACAGCCCTTTGGACAGCAGCCAGGGCAACATAAGTCACCAGTCGTAGGAGGTAATCAGCCACAACAACCTTCTGGTGTAATGGACTTGTCAGGAAACGGACTATCACGCAGCGTCATGTACAATCAGCAGCAGCACCAACAGGCGCAGCAGCTTCAGCATTTTATGAACCAGCAACGGCTTTCTGTGGATATGAACACGGCAGCGAACCCGTCTACTCAATTCGGCCAGGCTAATAACGGCGGTAAGAGCCCGATGTTTCAAGGTCACATGGTTCGCGCTCCGTCTGGCGATGCCGCCATGCAGCATCCGCAACGACCATCACCCGCAAGCCAGAATGCACAAATCACACAAGATGGCTCTCGTATGGGCCAGGCTGGCTTCGCGGGGCGTGCTCCGCCAGTGACTTCTGCAGGAGCGTCGCCATCCATGAACAGCCCCTTTCCGCCCAACTATGGAGCACGAACCTACATGAGCATGAACTATAGTGGTATGAGCAGTGCGCGAGTTCCCGATCCTACAAATCACCCTTTTGGCGGCTCTACGGGCCAGATGGAGACCATGAATAGTACCGAGCAGGCCAATATGCCACATCGCATGTACCAATCGATGCAACAGCAGCAGCAACGACAATGATTGGTGCGGGATGATGCTTGGATCGAAAACGTCATCAACTGTACATTTAATCTGCGATGGTGTGTTTCCAGCGCCTGGGAGGGAAGCGATGTTTGTCCTAATTTCTATTTCAAGTTGGTTTGCACAACAAAAAAGGGGGGGCCACGAGATACCATCTTTGCTGTTATTCTCCTTGCTTTTTCTGCCGGGGCGTTATTCTTCTGCGTTTCAGAGTCTTTCCGAAACGGGGGAGTGGCTGATGTTCGCAAAAGATGTCGTGGCTGATTATATTATATGGGAAACGAGAGGGATAGGAACATTGCGCGTGCTACAAGACGTGTGGCACAAAGAAGAGGGCAATTTGCTATCGATGGATTTGAACAGGTCACGGTACCTCGTGATTCTTATGCACGGTGGATTCTTTTGAGATATCTCGATACATATTATGCGTTGACGCGACAAATAACATCATGTTGAACACTTTGGCCCTGATGACTGCTTCTCGTAGTATCAATGTATCAATAGATAATAGATGTGTACGCCGACCAATTCGGTTATGTGCACACTCAACATCTGACGAAGCTGAACGTCTCGGTCGGACATGCACCGAATTGAAAAACGAAATATATATATATATATATATT